>CAUYQU010085769.1:0-28011 GCA_963574635.1 Cheracebus regulus
TCCCTCTTCAACACTTGGCTTCAATTGGCTTCAATTATTCAATAATTAAAACAATCTCATTGTTCAACACCCACCTATGACTGAGAACATGCGGTGTTTGATTTTCTGTTCTTGCATCAGTTTGCTGAGAATGATGGTTTCCAGGTTCATCCATGTACCTACAAAGGACACGAACTCAATTTTCCATCGGGAGTCAGGGAGAGATAGCATGGGGAGAAATGCCAGATATAGGTGATGGGGAGGAAGGCAGCAAATCACACTGCCATGTGTGTACCTATGCAACAATCTTGCATGTTCTTCACATGTACCCCAAAACCTAAAATGCAATTTAAAAAAAAATCTCATAACAAATATGAACATCTACATCTGTGATTTGAATGGTACCCTTAGAGTTGTGCAGTGTACAGCCTGCACAACCATGTACAGCTCCCCTTGGAAGTTGTACTTGGTGCCTTTCTCCCTCAGCTCTAGTGAACATTCACCTAGAGAAGGTAAAGCAAGGACCTGAGGCCCAGAAGAGTGAAGCAATTCTTCTATAAAGTCTTGTTAACACATGGTGGTAAAGCTAAAGGGAGAGATCCAACTTCCTGGCATTTACAACCAGAATAACCTGAATCCCTCTCAGTAACCCTCCCAAGACTGCCAACCTCCCACTCAGCAGCGATGCTCCAGCATGCCCTGGAAGAATGACATCATTATTACCCTCTGTATTAGGTCTGTAATCTTAGATAGGAAAGCAGCCTTGTTCTACTAAGGAACTTCATTTTCTGATATAGTATTTATAATACTTGGCTGTACTTCCGCATAAAGAGAAGGTGGTGGTATCCACCTGTCTACCACTTGAGATTCTTGAAAGAAATAATCAGTCTGAATGTTTTGTTAACTATAATGTGCTCTGATCTGATATTACCACCTTGAAACACAAAAATATTTAATAAAAGGGGAGAGAAGTAAAACTTACAATTAGTGAGAGAGGAGGTCTGGATTGAGCTTATTCCTGGGCTTATTCTAAGAAGATAGTGCCAGAGCTAACGTTGCCTCTGTCCCTGCTATTGCAACAGATACGCATAATCTCCTAAAATAACCAGACTGCCAACTAACCAGGCGATGCACATCCAATTCAAACCCATACCAGCTTCATGCGGCTACTCTGTAATAAGAATATTTTAATATTTAATGTAGTACCTTTCATCTAAGGATTTCAAAATCTTTTTAGTCAATAATTAAGTCTTATAGCACCAAGTGAGCCTTCTAATTTTTGAGAATTGTACAACTTTAAAGTTAAAGGGCAATGTCTGGATGTGAAATATAATTCACTGACAACCATTCCTCTTCTCTGGGTACATGTGATCATCTCATTTTAACATTTTTTTCTTTATGAGGTCAATGACACATGAACTGAATTGGGAGCTAAAAGCCTTGACAGAGTGGACATACTCTTAGGGACCTGGGACCAAGGGCTGGTTTTACAGTCACCTGGACTCATGGCCAAGACAAGTCACCTTACCTTTCTGGGCCTCAGACTGTACACATGTAAAGACCCTTGAGGGCACTGGTATTAAGGGTTAAAGCATCTGTAGACAGGTATATATGAACAAACTCAGACTGAAAGAAACATTAAATAACAAACACCTGCACTGCCACTCAAATGTGTGTTGTCTTTGTGCACTTTCCATCTTCTGCTCTGTATATGACCTTTGCAACCAAACCTTTCAATCTGTTGATCTAGTGGAAATAAACATTAATGAGACAACAACTGATTGGCTCAGATCAATAAGACATAATCAGATCATTGCTTTGAATAGCAAACCCTTCACACAGAGTTTTCAGAACATCTATAAACCCGATTCAATTACTATTAGCACACCTGAACCTTGTTGGTGATTAAATTAAAGTAGTATCCATTTTTCCCACAGGCCTCTTCTGACTTTATTAGATACTCCTAACATTTAGAAATGCTACACATTCAAGCAAACTGTCATAAGATATCTTAAGCCTCCTGCATGCTGAATCTCCACAAATGTCCCCAATGTTTGGCTCCCTTTTGAAGTTAGCAGACGAGAATGCTTGATTAGATGTATTTAAGCTTCTCCCTCATCCTCATTTAAAGTTGCTTTCAAAAGCCTCATGTTGGATTTATACTAAAAAGGTGGAAGAATAAAGGGAAAAAAATATTGATAAATAAACTGCTTCATATATATTCTTTTTTTCCAGAGACATAGTGCTGCTACTATTAAACATTTCTTTAACAGAATTTCTTTCTATACTAATCCCCTGAGTAGTAGAAGCCTGAAGGAGTTCTTCAGACAGTCAGTCCCTTTCAACTATGTGGGATGCCTCTTCTTTAGAAAACTTAAGAGATAATCAATGCTATTCTAAGGGCTCTCCTCCCATAAAATAAGAATTATAAGTAAAGGAATCCATGAAACTTTTAAAGCAGTACTTTGAGCTTTATTTTGTTTTAACTTTTGGTTCTGACTATGCCAGAGGACTTGTTTCATGATTTGGGGCTGACACTTATTCCCAGAGGGTTCCTTAGCTTTCTGATATGAAAGCGGATAAGACAGGACTGAATGACTTCTAAGATCACTTTTGCCAAGAACCAGTTCAGAGGCACTAGGAGAGGATGGTTAAGAGTGCAGCCTCCTGACAAAGGGCTAATACCCAGAATCTACAAAGAACTGAAACAGATTTACAAGAAACAAACAAACAAACAAACCCATTCAAAAGTGGACGAAGGATAAGAACAGACACTTTTCAAAAGAAGACATATATGAGGCCAACAAACATATGAAAAAATGCTCATCACTAGTCATTAGAGAAAAGCAAATCAAAACTACATTGAGATACCATCTCACTCCAGTTAGAATGGTGATCATTCAAAAATCTGGAGACAACAGATGCTGGAGAGGATATGGAGAAATACGAAAACTTTTACACTGTTGGTGGGAGTGTAAATTAGTTCAACCATTAGGAAAACAGTGTGGCAATTCCTCAAGGACCTAGAAATAGAAATTCCATTTGACTCAGCAATCCCATTACTGGGTATATATCCAAAGGAGTATAAATTGATCTATTATAAGGACACATGTACATGAATGTTCATTGCAGCACTGTTTACAATAGCAAAAACTTGGAACCGAACCAAATGCCCATCGATGATAGACTGGGCAGGGAAAATGTGGCACATATGCACCATGGAATACTATGCAGCCATAAAAAATGATGAGTTCATGTCCTTTGTAGGGACATGGATGAACCTGGAAACCATCATTCTCAGCAAACTGACACAAGAACGGAAAATCAAACACTGCATGTTTTCACTAATAGGCAGGTGTTGAACAATGAGAACACATGGACACAGGGAGGGGAGCATCATACACTGAGGTCTGTGTGTAGAGGGGAGAACTAGGGGAGGTTCAGCGGGGGAGGGAGAGTTGGGGAGGGTGAAATGCCAGATATAGGTGATGGGGAGGAAGGCAGAAAATCACATTGCCATGTATGTACCTATGCAACAATCCTGCATGTTCTTCACATGTACCCCAAAACCTAAAATGCAATAAAATATATATTTAAAAAAATGCAGTCTCTGGGGTCAAGCTGCTTGGTTTTGACTCTTGGCTCTCCCACTCTTCTGCTGTAATTTCTGCAAGTTGTTCTTTATTCTGTTCTCAGATATGGCCTTCATGTCTATCAGACTCTGTTCAGGATTCGTGTGTAGTGAATCTTTTCCCAATGGCCCTTCTGTTCTCTACTCACCAGATTCTCTCTGGTAATCTCACCATACTTCCTCCCCATATAGTCCAACTCCCCATGACTACACTACATACAATGCAAAGGAAGGGCCTGGAATACTGAAGCACCACTCACTTATCAAATTGCCTATGTAGAGTTGGAGAGTAACTATTTATACATTCAGAGTACTATCACTAACATACAGCATGGTGGAAAGTTCAAGCTGGGAATTGGTAATAGATAAGAAATTGGATACTTTTTCACTCAACATGAAGATAATCATTTACATTTACTCATTTCTTCATTAAAAGAATGACACTTCTTTACTAAGTTTTTCTCTTCTTGGACATTGAGGTCGGCAATGCCATGCTTTGAGTGTAGGTAGGATTTATGACTCACATCTTACCAAAAGAATATAGCAAAAGTGTTTAAATGTACTGATTATATCTCATAAAATTATACTGTTCTTCTTGCTAAGAGACACTATCTTTTTTCCTGGCATTAGAAAGCACACAACCACATTTGGAAGATGGTCAACATGGAAGTAGCTGAGGGCTGGCCAACAGTCAGCAAAGAACTGGGACCTTCAGGCCAACAGTGTACAAGAAACAAAATGTTGCCAACAACCCCTTGGCTTAGAATCAGATCCTTCCACAGTCAAGCCTCAGATGAGACCTCCAGCCCTGGCCAACACTGACAGCAGCCTTGTGAGACACTCAGGGCTCCTCAAGGCCAAATTCTGACATACAGAAACTGAGATAATAAATGTGTGTTGTTTTAAGCCACTACATTTTTGTTAATAATGTTACACAGCAATAGATAAATAATAAAATCCTCAAATTAAACTACACCCTTAAGTCAAATTTGTTTCTCCCTATTTCTTGGTCCCACACTTTTGCTTACTCTATTATCATTTTCACCAATACCCTCTCTCTTTTTATCAAAATTATTTCTGTTTTTAAAGGCTGAACACAATTGGTTGTCACTTCTCTGGACTCACAGTGCTCATTCCATTAGGAGCTAGAGCCTTGTTTATTTTACTATATTACCACTATGCAGAGATAGTGATATTTTCTTTTTGGAATCTAAATTAATAATCCAGTATCTTACATAAAACAGATGTTCAAAATGGTTATCTATAATCAGTAAAGGAAAAACATACTGCAGTTCCAATTTGTATTGAGAAAAAGTACAGTGGTGCATAATTTTTAATTAAAACATTTAATTACTATTAGAAATGTGTTAATAGCCATCAAATATATATTTAAGACTATCCCAATCTTGAAATTGTGTTTAAATGCTCCATTAATAAAGGGTGTAAATACTCAATGGTAGAAACTCTTAACAAGTGGATGAATAAAAAATAACTTTAAGCACTTCAGGAAGCTGAGGCAGGCAGATTACTCGAGGTCAGGAGTTTGAGACCAGCCTGGCCAACATGGTGAAACCTTGTCTCTACCAAAAAAATCCAAAAATTAGCCGGGCACAGTGGCACATGCCTGGAGTTCCAGCTACTTGGGAGGCTGAGGTAGGAGAATCTCTTGAACCCTGGAGGCAGAGGTTGCAGTGAGCCAAGATTGTACCACTGCACTCCAGTCTGGGCGACAGAGTCACACCCTGTTTCAAAAAAACACTTCTTGGTTTGCTTATTATTTTTTCCTTTTGGAAATAAGTATTTGTTTCCAAAATGTGACTCATTAAATAGTATTCCAAAAAGTTAAAATGTATATTAAAATCTCTGAATTTGGAATTTATCTTTAGGAGAAAAAGATAATTGCTTGCTTTAAAGATGGAGTATATTTTAAATAGCCCATTCATAAATACAAAAGACTCTTCAATATCTAATTCTGTAAAAACTAACCCTCATTAAATTACTCATAGCAGTGAAAAAGAATAGTCGGAGGCTAACATGCTGAAATTTAAAATAACCCCAGGCAACGATATTGTTTGCAAGGTCACGGTGAGCTCAGACAGGGTCAGATCTGCCCCCTAGCCTTTGACCAGAGCTCTCAAACTACATGTGGATATGCTGGCACATGGGTCTGTAGGAGGTAGAGTGACTCACCCAAGCATGCTGTTATTCATACAAAAGCATTGCAGCACTGCTCTGAGACTCAGACCATGTTGCCTTGGGCAAATCAGAAGAGTAGAAGCTTTGTCTGTATTTGTGAACTAGGAAAATATACATTCATTCTAAAGAGCAGTTGACACCAGATAAGGCCAAAAAGAGAGGAACTTGCAGTCCAGTATGAAAAAGATTGCAGATAACCATTCATTTTTACTTTCTTTAAGAAAAAAAAAAACAAAATGAATTTGCCTTAGAAAAGCAAATGTTGGCAATTTCCTGATGAGAAAAGAAGGGATCGTTGCAATTGTAGTCCTTTACCCTACAGTTTCCAAGCATTGTTTCTGACTTTGCATTTTATCAAACATCTGTAGTATAAGATACAATGAAGGAAATGGAAATGAATGTGTGTGTGTATGTGTATATGTGAATGTGTGTGTGTGTACATGTGCATATATACATATAACTAGGGTAGGGGTGAGAGAGAGAATATAAAGGGAAAAGTAGAATAACTTCCATGCACCATCAATTTAAAACATCCTTCCATCAGTTATTTTGGGGCTAAAGCCCACTTGCACCCCTACCACCCCTACCCTCACCATTCATATACATATATATACAGAAAGCATGGCAGTATGCTACAAAGCTTTGGCTATTTTATCAATAGAATAGTAAAAGCCATTGAAAAAAGTTATATGTAAACTTAATGCTTATGTACTACTATAAGCATATACAATGTCATTTTTTATCTTGCAACAGAGAAACTCTAACAGTTAAGGGAAAATGAGCTTTAAAAAAGGGTATATACTTCTGTAGCAAATATTACAAGTAATCTTTACCCCGTAATTATTACCTTAGCTCTAAAGTCACAAATCATTAGGTAGCAAACACCATCAGCACTAGGAGGAGAGATCTGAGTGGTAAGGTAGAGTAACCTGTGGTTATTAAGAAAATTAATGGAGACTGGAACATAATATTGATTCTTCTGAGATGACGTAATCTTACAAGCCTCTAGGCCAGGTACAATGGATCACACCTGTAATCCCAGCACTTTGGGAGGCCAATGTGGGTAGATCAATTGAGGTCAGGAGTTCGAGACCAGCCTGGCCAAAATGGTGAAACCCATCTCTACTAAAAATACAAAAATTAGTTGTGTGTGGTGGCCCACAACTCTAGTCCCAGCTACTCGGGAGGCTAAGGCAGGAGAATCTCTTGAACCTAGGAGACAGATTGCAGTGAGCCAAGATCGCGCCACTGTACTCCAGCCTGGGCAACACAGCCAGACTGCATCTCAGAAAAAAAAAAGAAAAGAAAAGAAAGAAAAGAAAAAAGACTCTAGAAATTTTATGTCAGCAACCCAAGTAAAAGAAAAACACATAATCACATAAATATTTTTGTTTTCCCCCAACTAAGTGTATCCCCTTCTTTGCTTAACATGTGTGTAAAAATCAGTTTGAGGATAATTGAGTCTCGTAGAATGTTGTCTCTGAAATCAAATTGGGGGAGACAGATAGGCAAGACTGGATACAACTCAGATCACAAAGAAAAATTTTAAGAAGATAATTAATTAAATAATGTTCCATAATTATTTGCTTTCCTTAGTTCTCAGTGGCCAGGAGAAATCATGTTGGCAATCACTCATTTCCATGTGTGGCTGACCAGAACAAAGCTGGACTGTTCAACTATTACAATATCTTGCCACATTTTTTTTCTTTTCTGAGGAAGTTGAGAGATCCTGACTGTGGCAAATACTTTCTAGTCATTTTGCCTTTAGATGCATGTTAACTTTCAGTAATTTATCTGGCATGAAATGGAACAAAGTTCCAATTCGTTCTGAATTCTACCATGAAGGGCTGAGGAAAAAAAAAAAGTGATAAGTTAGAGGTTTTTATAATGTACCAAAGAAGTCTTCCCTAGAACACTTGCCTTAGGGTCCAGAGTATGCCTGTGCTTCCCTCATAAAGGCAAAGAGCCCTGGGTAAAATCCCAGAGTATTCAGCTTCAGCTCAGGAATACATTAACAACAGAGACCCCTTGCCTTGAGAATAAATGATTTGCAAACCAGCGATCACTTTCTTCATTGTGGCTAAGAATCTAAGCCAAAAACAATGATATACTTTTCTTTCCTTCTTCTTTTTTTTTTCTTTTTTGTACGTTAAGTCCTGGGGTACATGTGCAGATCTTGCAGGATTGTTGCATAGGTACACACAGGCCATGGTAGTTTGCTGCCTCCAACCCCGTCACCTACGTCAGGCATATCTCCCAATGTTATCCCTCTCCAACCTCCCCATCTCCTGCGACTTCGCATTTTGCCAGAATCAAAACCACACACTAAAGGGTTGGCAGACACTAAAGGTTGCAGTGTATCTGGCCAGAGCAAAGACTGGCTCTTGAAACACTTCCTTTTCAATTTTATTGACTGGGTGGCTGGCCTGTTTAATACCGTATCAGTTCTGGAAGAGCCCACAAGTCTTACCTTTATTACTAAGAGATACAAAATAATCTAGTAGAGTAATTGGAGTCAAGTTGCTTTTACATCAGCTAATGTACTAAATGATTTTAAAATGACATGTAAAGTGACAAATTTATAGAATTTGAAGAGCACAGTCTAGGATTACAAAAGTTCTGATGTTAAACAAACTTGGTAACTCATTCTCTTGCTTCTGGATATAAGCCTAGAAACAAAAGTGAACAATCTTAGTTTTCTTATGCAGTTTTAATTTTTCCACTTACTAGCTCTATCGTCTCCTAAAAGTCACTGATTTTTAATTTATCAAATTCATACTTTTTTTTGCAAAAACCAAATAGTTCTAAAATATTATACTTATAAAAACCAACAACTACTGCCCCATCCCTCCACACCAAGTCCTGCTTAGAGGTAAATGGTTTCAAACATGTTTAAGCCATTTTGTCAGGTATTTTTCTCTATGTTTCTAACTAATATGCCTACACAATTGGCCCTCCATATCTTTGGATTCCATATCTGTAGATTAAACCAACCATGTATCTAAAATATTTGAAAAAAAATGCATCCATACTGAATTTGTGCAGACCTTCTTGGTAATATTCCCTAAACAATGTAGTATAACAACTTTTTACATAGTATTACATTGCATTAGGTATTATAAGTAGTCTAGAGATGATTTAAAGTATATAGGAGAATGTGCATTGGCTATAGCAAATACTGTAATATTTTATATCAGGGATTTGAGCATCTGCAGATTTTGGTATCTGTGGGACTTTTAGAACCAATTCCCAACAGACAGATGACTGTACATAATCTACTGACTTCCAATTATGGCAGAATTTTTTAAATTTTCTTACATTAAACCCCTCATACATTAGCAGTCACTTCTAATCCCCACCATCCTCCCAGTATATTTATACAACTGTTTTTATTTAAATTCCTATTTAGAGGTACAGTCATACATCATTTAATGACAGGAACACATTCTGAGAAATATGTCATTAGACTGTTTCATCATTGTGCAGACATCATAGAATGCACTTACACCAGCTGAGATGGTATAGCCTGCTACACAACTCAGCTATATACTATAGCCTATTGTCCTAGGCTACAAACATGTACAGCATGTTACTGTACTAAATACTGTAGGCAATTGTTACATAATGGAAAGTATTTGTAACTCTAAACATAGAAAAGGTACAATAGAGATATGGTATCATAATCTTACGGGACCACTGTCAGATATGTTGTTCATTATTGACCAAAACATCATTATGTGGCACATGACTATACTTCATTATAACTTCATAACTAACACTAGTTACTTAGCCACATACTATAATATGATTATGCTTCCATTCCCATAGCACTTCTATTGTTTCTGGAAGTTAATTGTTGTCTAAATTCTGCCGGGCACAGTTACTCACGTCTGTAGTCCCAGCACTTTAGGAGGCTAAGCCGGGCAGATCACTTGAGGCCAGTTGTTCAAAATCAGCCTGGCCAACATGGTAAAACCCTGTCTCTATTAAAAATACAAAAATTAGCCATGTGTGCTGGTGCATACCTATAATTCCAGCTACTCAGGAGGCTGAGGCATGAGAATAGCTTGAACCTAGGAGGTGGAGGTTACAGTGAGCTGAGATTACACCACTGCATTCCAGCCTGGGCGACAGGGTGAGACTCTGTCTCAAAAATAAATAAACTAATTAATTAATTGTCTAAATTTTTAATTTACTTAGGCTTGTAAATAACTATGCCTAGTTTTTCTCAAAAGTTTAAACACAACATCTATGAAAACGTTTCACAATACTGTTTTTCACATGGCCAAATGCAACAGGTAGTCTTCCATTTTTTTTTTTCCTGGGAGCGTTTCACTCTGTTAAGTCCTCTATCACTCCCTCTCTAATCAGAACTGGCTGCTCTTTTAGGCCTACTGCATAGCTATATGATTGTCACCCTGAAACATCTCTTTGCTCTCTTGTGATGGCTCACGCTCCTATTTCCACAATCCTGCACCTTCATCTTTCTTAATTTCTTTCTTATGTTGAAGGTACACATCTCTTGGCAACTTCCTCAAAATAACTGAATGAAAGAAAATTTTGATAACTGTTAGTCATTCACCAAAATTTGTGCTCCTCTTTCTACAGTTTGTAGTTGTTGCTGCCTGTGGCTACCCAGCCAAGGACTTTATGCCTCAGGCCCTCTTACATCTAAGTAAATCCTCACAACTAGTTCACCACAACAGAAATATGAGTAGAATTGATGGTGCCGCTCTGGACTGGAGCCTATCAGAAGCACGTGGGGCCTGTCCATCTTTTTTCCTTTTGCTGGGAAGGAAGGCATGTATTGTAGTTGGTAAACTCCATCAGCGTGGGTGTCTCAATGATTAAGTGTCTCAGAGCCCTGACCAACTTTCTGTTGTATCAAACTATTGAGTGAGAAATAAACTTCTAATGTCTTCAACCACTAAATTAAAGGATTGCCATTACCTTAACTTGATTAATGATCTGACTGGGTGGAAAATCCTAGGTTAAAAATTCTCAGAATTTTAAAAGCATTTTTTCCTAATGTTGCTTTCTGCTTCTGGTCGCTGTTAAAAATTATCCTTCCATTTCTGTTTTTCCTTACCTATTTTGTTATGCACAGATGTCCTCATTCTCTCTGCTTTTAATTTTGTCTCGTTAGTCTTGGAGGAACAATTTTGCAATAGCTGAGTATAGGAGGGTGTGAGTCTCTTGGCTTTGGGCTGAGTAGCAAAGTCCTTTCAGCCTATAGACTCAGGTCCTTTCATTTTGGGGAATTTTACCACCTTATTTTTTGAAAATACCTTTATATCTTTTTTCTTTCTTCTTACCTTCTAGAACTCTAGATATGAGATATCCTTGATTAATCATACAAATTTATTTCATCCTATATCTCTTTGTCTTTAAGCCTGATTTCTGGGAAATTGCAACAAACTTACATTCCAAATCTCACATTAAATTTTTTCAGGATTGTATTTTCAATATCTACAAGTTATTTTTCTGTTCTCTAATTGCTGATTTTATTCCATCCTGTTCTTCTTTCCTACATGCTCATCTCTCAGAAGATATTATGGTTTCTTTAGCATTTTTCTTACTAAACACATTTCTGTAGAATTCCTAAATTTGCGATCATACCCAAGTAAACCTCTTCTCATTAAATTATTTTTCATAAGATTTTATTCTGCTTTATAGTTTTTCCTCTCTTCTCATCTTACAGTATCATGTGATAGATTTAGGATCAGAAGATAATAGTAAAAATGGCTCTTATTTATAATTTATTTTCATAACATTAAAAATATTATTTTAAGGCATATATCCATTACATTGAATACTGGTTTATGATTTTAAGAAGTGTAGTTATCTGGTCTAGCCTTTGAAAAGGGATCTCAAAAATGTTCTTATTTATGATATAGACATGTTCTTAAGGGGTCATTCCACTGTCAATATTTATCAGGTGGTAACACTTTAGGCAATAGTAATAATAACCTTTGAATTAGACATTATAAACAAAAAAATAGTATGTAAGCAGTCCTAAAACAGGAGGGAAAAGGAAATAATACACTATTTCTCAGTCATAGATGTAATGTTGGACACTATTGAAAAGTGTCTAACTCTCCTGAAATGAAGTAACCTCCACTTTTTGTCTTACTTATTTCAAGCGCAATTTTAAAAATATTTCTCTGATTGCAAAAACAAGACATATTTCTCATGAAACTTTTTGAAATGTGAAATTACAGAAAAGCCCAAAGGAAGACAGTGAACATTATTTGCAACTACAGTACTTAGAGAAATACCTATTATCATTCTGTTCCATATCCCTGCTGTCTTTACATGAACAATTTGTATTTTGCAAGAGTTTAGAAAGTTGTGACCTTATTTTTTAAATCAGTGCATAACTAATATTTTTATGCTATAAAATATTATTTTAGAATCTAATATCTAATCACATGTCTGCATCATCACCTACTTAATCTCCTCTTGTTGACAATTAGGTAGTTTCCAATTTTTCAGTATCAAAATAATGCTTCAATAAGGATATCCTGGTATATAAATCATTTTACACAACAGTTATTTCTTTCTAATACCTAGAATAGAATTGGTCAAACATTAAAAATTAATACTTAATACCTCTGATACATCCTGCCATGCTGCCTACCAAAAAGACCATACCAAGCTACACTACCACAAAAAAATGTGTTAAAGGATCAGTTTGCCCAAAACTTAAATAAAATAGAGTAAGTTATTTTATATCTACACATTTAATCAGTTGAAATGTATCCTCTGCATTGCTTTCACATATAATGCACTTTGCCAATTCATATGTGCAAAAATTAAATAGAGTAACACATAATTAGGGATTCCTAAAAAAGGCAAAAAATATGAAATTACTAATTGTACTTCCTTTTTTCTGGACATCTGCCTAAATGGCATTTATTTTCTCTATAATATAATGTCCTTTATAAGTGTACACCGAATTGGACACCTTGGCATAGGTATGACAAGCAACAAATTGAGACTAAAATACTGTGAATGCTCTTAAAGTGCTAAGTAATTTCCATCTTTATCTCCATTGTCTAATTTTGAGCATATATTGCTTATCAATATCATAAGTAATTCTTATTTTTTTCATTTCTACTCACTTTTGTGAAATGAAAAGGGCAAAAAACAATGAAACATTCAAATAGTGTCATACACATTACTATGTTGACAAAGATAGAAGCACTGCTGAAACTGAAACTCACATTGGCAAACAGGCAGTATCAACCTGCCACATTTAAAAATATTATTTTACCATGTTAATGTTCACAATAAGTATAATAAAGATAATTTAGGAATATCAATGTATTACATACAAAAGTAAAAGTCATGCCTAGTCAAATATATGAAAGCCATATAATCTCATTAATGCTTTATTTCTCATATCTTTGATTGCTAATAATGGTGAGCATGTATCCATAAGTGTTTTGGCCATTTGTGGCTCTTTGTGAATTTCCAATTCATATATTTTGTCTATATTATGTTGGGTTGTGCATTATTTGCTTATTGAGTTATAAATGCTACTTGGATATTCAGAATATAAAAACCATTACAGTTGATTTGAATAAAAATACCTAATTGGTTATATGTCTTTAGTTTGTGTTTCTGTCATTTATCATGGATTAGATCTGCACACATTCTTAATTTTCATGTGTATATTCAAATATCTTGATACAATTTGACTCTGTGTCCCCACCCAAATCTCATGTCAAATTGTTAGACCTGGAGGAAAGTGATTGGATCATGGGGGTGGTTTCTAACAGCTTAGCACCATGCCCCTAACGCTGTCTCATGATAGAGTTCTCACAAGCTCTGGTTGTTTAAAAGTGTGCAGCACCTCCCCTCCTTGCTCTCTTCATCCTCCTCCAGCCATGTAAGATGTGCCTGTTTCCTCTTCACCTTCTGCCGTGATTGTGAGTTTCCTGAGGCCTCCCCAGTCATGCTTCTTGTACAGCCTTTGGAACTGTGAACCAATTAAACCTCTTTTCCTTATAAATTTTCCAGCATTTGGCATTTCTTTATAGCAATATAAGAATGGACTAATACATATCTCAGTGCTGTTTTCAAGACTTTCTTTAACTTGTTCTTAAAGGATGGCCCTAAGTCACATATAAGTGACTTCTCACTATCTTATTAACAAATTTCTCAGTAGAAACCTTGCATGCCAAGAGAAAATGGGATAATACGTTGAAAATTCTGAAAGAAAGAAATTGCCATTCAAGAATATTATGCCCAGCAAAGATATTCTTTGGAAATGAAGGAGAAATAAATTACCAGACAAGCAAAAACTGAGAGAATTTATCATCCTTAAACCAGCCTTAAAAGAAATGCTTAAATAAGTGCTTCAACCAGAAGCAAAAGAATATTAATTACTACCATGAAATCATATGAAACTATAAAACTCACTGGTAGAGGTAAACTCATAATCAAATTCAGAATACTTCATTACTGTAATAGTAGTATATAATCTTCAAGCCTCTAGAATGAAGGTTAAAAGTCAGTATGGTTAACCATACTGAAGATTATATACTACTATAATAAGTACAATAAGTTGTTAAGAAATACACAATATTAAGAGATATAAACTAAGGCAACACAATTACAAATTGGCAGAAGAATAAAAGCTTGGTATACTTGTATGAGACCAGTTAAGTTGTTATCAGCTTACAGTAGACTTTTGTGGCTCTAAGATTTTTTTGTGGTTCCCAGAGTAGCCACAAAAAAAAACTATAGCAGATACATAAATGAGAAGAGAAAAAAAATCAAAGTTTTCACTACAGAAAACACCAAATTACAAAGGTTAATAACAAGAGAGAAAGAAATAAACAAAAAAGAGTTATAAAATAACCAGAAAATAATTAATATAATAGCAGAAATAAACCCTTACTTATTAATAATAACCTTGAATAAAAATGGATTAAATTCTCCTATTAAAAGATATAGAGTGGCTGAATTAAAAAAAAAAATCAAGACCTGACTATATGCAGTCTACAGGAGGCTCATTTCATCTGTAAGGATACACACAGACTGAAAGTAAAGGAATGGAAAATGATTTTCTATATAAATGGAAACCAAAAGACACCAGACATACTTACACCAGATACAATAGACATTAAGGAAAAAGAACTATAAAAGGAGACATAGATGCAGATGATTATTATATAATGATAAAGGGGTCAATTCAGCAGAAGAATATAACAATTATAAATATATATGGACCCAACACAATAGCACCCAAATATATAAAACAAATATTATTATATCTAAAGGGAGAGACAGACTGTTATAAAAAACAATAGGGGTTTTCAACTCACTACTTTCAGCAATGGTCAGATTATTTAGACAGAAACTCAACAAGGAAACATTAGATTTAAACTCCCCTGTAGATTAACTGGACCGGAGACATTCACAGAGCATTCCACTAAACAGCTGCAGAATACGCATTCTTCTCATCAGCAGATGATACTTTCTCTAGAATAGATAATATATTAGGCCATAAAAAAGTCTCAACAAATTTTTAAATATCAAAATCATGTCATCCAGTATCTTTTCTGACACATATGGAATACAACTAGGAGTCAATAACAGAAAGAACTTTGGAAACTACACAAATATATGGAAATTAAACAACATACTCCTGAATGACAAATGGCTCAATAAAGAAATTTAAAAGAAAATTTGAATATTTCTTGAGACAAATAAAAAATAAAAACAAAATATACCAAAACCTACAGGATACAGATAAGGCTGTTCTAAAAAGGAAGTTTTTAGTAACAAATTCCTGAATCAAAAAAATACAAAGATCTCAAATAAATAACCTACTGTTGCCAAAAAAAAAAAAAAAAAAAAAAATTTAGAAAGACAAGAGTAAGCTAAACTCAAAAGTGGTAGAAGAAACGAAATAATAAAGATCAAAGCATAAATAAATTAGAGACTAAAAAAATACAAAAGATCAAAAAAACAGTTTTGTTGAAAAATAAACAAAATTAACAAACATTTCACTAGACTAAGAATTAAAAAAGAGAGCAACAGAAGATTCAAATAAATAAAACCAGAGATTTAAAAAAACACATTACAACTGATACCACAGAAATGCAAAGGATCACGAGAGACTATGAGAAACAACTATATGGCAACAAATTTGAAAACCTAGAAGAAACTGATATATTCTTGGACACACACAACCTACCAAAATCCAATCATAAAGAAATAGAAAATCTGAACAGACAAATAGTAACGATATTAAATCAGTAATAAAAGACTACTGTCAAAGAAAAGCTCAGGACCTGAATACTTAGCTGTTGCAAACTATTCCAAAAAATTAAGGAGTAAGAAATTCTTCCAAACTCATTCCATGAGGCCAGCATCACCCTGATAACAAAACCAGCCAAGTACACAATAACATAAAAAGAAAACCTCAGACCAACATCCCTGATGAATATAGATGTAAATAGTTCTCAACAAAATACTTGCAAACTAAATTTAACAGTACATAAAAAACGTTGTTTATCATGATCAAGTGGAATTCATCCCTAGGGATACAAGGATGGCTCAACACATGCAAATTAATAAACATAATACATTGCATTAACAGAATCAAAGACAGAAACCATATGATCAATTGAATAGATGCAGAAAAGACATTCAATGAAATTCAACATTCCTTCATGATAAAAACTCTCAACAAATTAGGTATAGAAGGAACCTATCTCAACACAATAAAAGCTGTATATGACAAAGCACAGCTAACATCATACTGAATGGGGAAAAGTTGAACACTTTTCTTCTGAGATATGGAACAAGACAAAGATGCCCCCTTTCACCACTTTTATTCGACATAGAACTAGAAGTCCTAGCCAAAACAATTAGGCAAGAGAAAGAAATAGAAGTCATTCAAATTGGGAAGAAGGAAATCAAATTGTCCCTGGTTGAAGATGACATTATCTTGTATACAGAAAAAACCTAAAGGCTCCACCAAAAACACTGTTAGAACTAATAAGTGAATTCAGTATAGTTACAGGATACAAAATCAACACACAAATCAGTAGTATTTTTTACATTAATAGGGAACTACCTGAAAAAGAAATTTAAAAAGCAATCCCATTTACAATTGCTACCAAAAAAAAAAGTCTAGTAGTAAATTTAACCAAAGAGATGAAAGATCTCTTCAATAAAAACTATAAAACTTTGATAAATTGAAGATACTACAAATAAATGGGAAGATAGTCTTTGTTTATGGATTGGAATAATTAATATCATTAAAATGTTTATACTACACAAAGTAATCTACATATTTAATGCAATCCCTATCAAAATGCTAATAACATTCTTTAAGAAATAGAAAAAACAATACTAAAATTTGTATGGAAACACAAACGATCCCAAATAGCCAAAGCAATCTTGAGTAAAAAGAGCAAAGTTAGAGACATCACACTACCAAACATGAAAATATACTTCGAAGCAATGGTAAACAAAACAGAATGACATTGGCATAAGAATAGACATAAACCAGTGCAACAGAATACAGAACACAGAAATTAATTCACACACAGCCAGGTGATTTTTAACAAAGGTGCTAAGAACACATATTGGGGAAAAGACAGTCTTTAATGAATGGTGGTGGGGAAGCTGGTTATCCATATACAGAAGAATAAAACTAAACCCCTATCTTTCACCATATAGAAAAAATTCAAAATGAATTAAAGACTTACATGTAAGCCTCAAAACTATAAAACTACTAGAAGACAATATAAGAAAATGCTTCATGACATTGATCTGGGCAATTATTTTTTGGATAAGAACTCAAAAACACAGACAACAAAAGCAAAAATAGACAAATGGGATTATATCCAACTAAAAAATATCTGTGCAACAAAGGAAACAATAAACAAGTAAAGGAATAACCTAAAGAATAAGAGAAATATTTGTACACTATGCATCTGACAAGGGATTAACATCCTGAATATATAAGGAACTCAAAAAACTCAACAGGAAAGAAAACAAATAACATAATTTAAAAATAATTAAAAGACCTGGATAGATATTTCTCAAATGAAGACACACAAATGGCCAAGTATATTTTTTTAAATGTTCAACATCACTAATCATCAGGGAAATGCAAATCAAAACCATAATGAGATACCACCTTACCTCAGCCCAGTTAGAATGGTTATTATCAAAAAGACAAAAATAACAAATCCATGGATATAGAGAGATGGGTACTCTTACACACCATGGTGGGAATGTAAACTAGTATAGCCATTATGGAAACAGCATGGAGTTCCTCAAAATACCAAAAATAGAACTACCATATAATCCAGCAATTCTACTACTAGGTATTTTTCCAGAGGAAATGAAATCAGTATGTTGAAGAGCTATCTGTAGCTCCAGGTTCTTTGCAGGACTAGTCACAAGAGCCAAGATATGGAATCAACCTAGGTGTCCATCAACAGATGAATGGATAAAGAAAATTTGGTATATATACACAATGTAATACTGTACAGCTATTAAAAAAATTTTAAGTCCTGTCATTTGTGCAGTGTAGATCAACCTAGAGGACATAATGTTAAGTAAAATAAGCCAGGCACAGAAAGACAAATACAGCATCATCTCATTCATTTGTGGAATCTAAAAAAGTTGATCTCATAGAAATACTGTACAGAGTAGGGTAATGGCTACCAGAGGCTGGGGAGTGTGCGTGTGTGTGTGTGTGTGTGTGTGTGTGTGTGTGTGTGTGTAAGGGGGATTGGTTAACAGATACAAAATTATAATTAGGTAAGAGAGATAATTTCTGGTGTTCTTTTGCACAGTAGAATAACTAGAGCTAGGAATAATTGTATATTTAAAAAAAAAACGAGAAGATTTTAAATGTTCTTAACCACAAGGAAATAATAAATGTTTCAGATGATGGATATGCTAAATAGCCTGATTTAATCATTCCAATGTATTTATATATCAAAACATCACACCATAATAAGAACAATATATTATGTCAATAATATTAACACAATATATTGTACACCATAAATATGTACAATTATATTATGTCAACTAAAAATAAACAAAAAAGATGATCCTTTTGATCTACCTCTATTTTCTTCAAGTTCTTTTTGGGAGGGTGGGAAGATAGAGTTGTTCTTTGATTACATTTAAGTAATCAGACTGCAATTGATCTTAAGGCTCGGTTTAAGGTTGGGATCTAACTTTATTCTATTCCAAATTGTAACAAATTGGTCCAGCATCATTTTTAACTAATTGATTTGTTTCTCCTAAATTGAAATGCAGTCCTAGTCCGGATGCAGTGTCTCACACCTATAATCCCAGCACTTTGGGAAGCCAAGATGGGAGGATTGCTTGAGCCTAGGAGGTCATGGCCAGCCTGGGCAACATAGTGAATCCCCATCTCTACAAAAATTTTAAAATATTTTTTAAAAAATTAGCTGGGTGTGGTGGTGCACAACTATGGTCCTAGCTACTTGGGAGGCTGGAGTGAGAGGATTGCTTGAGCCCAGGAGGTTGGAGGCTTCAATGAGCCATGATCAGGCCACTGTACTCCAATCTGAGTGACAGAGTGAGACCTTGTCAAAAAAAAAAAAAAAAAAGCAGTCTTATTTTTATACTAAGTACTTACATATACTTAAGCCTGCTTTTTCACCTTTTACTCTGTAGAATTTCTACTCCTTTGAATTTTCTATTTTTTGCACATGTACCACAATCGGAATTATTTTCACTGTTCAATATATTTTCATAGTTAACAATCTAAACTTTCCTCCTTTCATTTTCTGTTTCATAATTGTCTTTTGTAAGTTATTTCGATTTTTTTCAGATAAAAATTTTAGTCATTTTGCAGAATTTTTAAAAAATCCTCTGGAGTTTTATTAGAATTCTGTTAAAATTGTAAATTAATTGAGAAAACTTGGCTAGGCATGGTGGTTCATGCCTATAATCCCAGCACTGAGGGAGGCCAAGGCAGGAAGATTGCTTGAGCCGAGGAGTTCAAGACCAGCCTAGGCAACATAGCAAGACCTCATCTTTATAAAACAAAATCAAATTAGCTGGACGTGATGGCATGTGCCTGTAGTCCCAGCTACTTGGGAGGGTGAGGCAGGAGGATTGCTTGCGCTCAGGAGTTTGAGGCCACAGTGAGTCACAATCACATCTCTGCACTCCAGCCCAGGCAACAGAGGAAGACCCTGTCTCCAAATTTAAATAATAAAAATAAATTTAGGAAAATTTATGTATTCACAATGTTAATTTTTTCTCATCTAATGTCATGCTATTAATAGAAAGTTCCATTAGTTTAAATCTATATTTATAGCACTCAGTAAAATTGTATAGTATTCCACATTACGTTCCTCTACAGCTTTAACAAACACACTTGCTAAGTTTACTTCCCATTTTGGGGCGACCAACTTTCTACTTTATCCAGAACTGTGAAACTTGCTGGGTCACGGGACTCTTAATACTAAAACTGGGAAAGTCCCAGTGAAACTGGTATGGTCGGTCACCCTATATTATAACATGCAACTGGTTGTGGCTCATATACAGGAAAATTAATTACTTTACTTATGCATGTTATTTTCATTTATTTATTTTTATTTTTTGAGATGGAGTCTTTCTCTATTTCCCAGGCTGGAGTGCAGTGGCACTATCTCGGCTCACTGCAAGCTCCATCTCCCAGGTTCAAGCAATTCTCCTGACTCAGCCTTCCAAGTAGCTGGGATTACAGGTACACGCCACCAGGCCTGGCTAATTTTTGTGTTTTTAGTAAATACAGGCTTTCACCATGTTGGCCACACTGGTCTTGAACTCCTGACCTCAAGTGATCTACCTGCCTCAGCCTTCCAAAGTGCTGGGATTAAAGGTGTGAGCCACTGTGACCAGCCTGCATGTATTATTTTCTTCCCAGCCACTAAATTCTTTTCATTATGAATAAATTGTCAGTTGAATTTATTGAGATTGGGGGGTGTTATATAAAAATAGTGATAATTCCGATATTTATAGCTACTTTTTGTCTTGTATTACTGTGTGGGTCATTATATCCAAAATAATGTTCTATGATAATAAGAGATATTGCATATTCATTGGACACTGGCTTGATAGACTTACTCATCAAATTATAGAAATACTCTTTTATTATTGTTTTTTTAAGACTTTGTGGTGGTTTCTCTTTTTGTTTGTTCTTAAACATGAATGTTTTAACTTTATTTTTAAAAATTGGAACTTTCTATTTCAGTGATTTCATTGAAGAAATATCGAGGAAAAGGAAGGAAAATACTCCTTTGGTGGTGTTAGCAGATCGACTCCAGAGCTTTCCCAAACTAGACTATACTCTCACATCCATGAGAATCTGCTCAATCTCACATCCTCTTTCTTTCTGAAGGTGGAAGGGGTGATGTCGATTGCCCCTATTTTACAATCAGTGAGAGTGTAAGCCAATTTTCTAATAAAATATGTTATCTCCTAGGGTAATAAAGTTAAACTGAGAAAACAAAAATGATTGACAAACACTAAGTAGAGAATACTGTACATTTTTTTCTCTTTTTATCTATAGATGTGATAAAAATGTATTTGTAGCATTTCTAATATTAAACCTTCCTTGTATTGCTGAAATATGCCAGACTTTTTTTTTTTTTTTGAGTCTGAGTTTCATTCTTGTTTCCCATTCTAGAGTGCAATGGCATGATCTCAGCTCACTGCAACCTCCACCTCCTGGATTCAAGCAATTCTCTTGCCTCAGCCTCCCAGGTAGCTGGGATTACAGGCATGCGCCACCATGCATGGCTAATTTTTGTATTTTTAGTAGAGACAGGATTTTGCCATGTTGGCCAGGCTGGTCTCAAACTCCTGACCTCAAGTGATCTACCTGCCTTGACCTCCCAAAGTGCTGGAATTATAGGCGTGAGCCAGGGCGCCCGGCCCAGACTTCTCTGAATACAGTATCAGAGAGAAGTTTCAAAAGTTTTGATACCTCCATTTATAAATGAGACCCTCTTATAGATTTATATGCCATTTGGGGGCAGATTTTCATTTGGTTATCATCATTAATGTTGAAAGTGAATTAGAAATTTTTACACATTTTTCCTCTGCTCTGAAACATTATACATTGTGAGAATCATTTATTCCTTGAAGGTTTATAGGCACTCATCCATGAACCCACCCAAGAGCACAGAAACTGATATGGTTCTACCCCAAAACTTATTTAGCAAATATTTGATTATTTTCTATCTGGTATCCATTATCTACTTTCTACTTCTTAGTAACACTCAAGATTTGTTTCAAGTATTTGCTATTGCCCCTCTGGCTAAATTACTTTGAGGGAAACTGATCCTACCTCCGTATCCAATTTTAGGCTATGGATTGATTCAGATCAAACTATACATTTCATTCCCTTGGCCACAATAATTGGATCAGCTGTTCACATATGATCTAATCAAATTCAGGCACAATAATCTCAAGAGTGTTTCTTGTAATCCTAAGCTAGGAATACTCTTATTCTTCCCTATGTAAGAGTGAGAAGCATCAAACCCTGTTTTCTCCTGGTGTTTATCTTGCAACCATGAGAGAAGCCTGGCAGGGACTGATATAATACATGCATGGAATTGGACAGAGCTGAAGAAGTCATAGAGCAACTGACCTGGAACCCTAATTAAACCATGCTGGAAGCCCACCCACCAGCTGGACTTTCAAGTTACTGAGCCAATAAATTCTCTTTATTATTTAAGCCACTTTAGATTTAATTGACTTTTCTTTCACTCACAGCCAAATGCATTCTAACTAAAACACTTGGGTACCTAACAAACACTTTGTAATGATGGTGACATCAGAGAAAAGTAAAAACAAATGGAAATAGGTTAATGTTCTTAAGTCCATGTTCACTAGCCAATTAAATCCAAATATAAACCACTCAATTTTAACATCTGGAATTTTATTTGTTTTGTTCTTCATTGTATCCCCAGTATCTGGCTTAGCACCTGGTATTTTTCAATAAATGTTCATGGGGAAGTGGTAAGGAGAAATAATTAATAATAATAATACATATTCAATAAGTATATGTCGAATGAGTGAATAGTTATGGATTTGAGTGATTTTTTTCTCTAAAGATATTACCATTGACTTTCAAGTACTGAGAGGAAAACATTTTCTCAGTGCAAAATATCCCACGCCTGTGACCAAGACAGAATCTTAGCACCCATATGGTCTCATTTAAATGAAATGCTTTGTTCCTCAGATTTCCCAGATTGAAAGGGTATGTGTATAAACAACAAGTATAAATCCCAAATACTTATAATAATAAATTTCATGACATGTTTTTATAGAATATCAATTAACAGGAATGGCATCAATGTATAAACAGTGCATAACTAAGCTACGGAGCACTTTTAGTTCTGTCATTTGTAAAATAAATGAATGATTCCAAGATTACTACCACCTATAAAAATAACATGAGTTTATGATTCGAGAGCTGCTCTTTTATCTTCAAAGCCATCCAATTCATTGGCACCTCCAATCTGTTCTGATGGTTTCTGTGACACTTCTAGCAGTGCCATAATCATATGCAGACTGCAAAACTTAATGGTCTGGGATTTGCATGTCCAAGGACCAACAGCACTTCAGCAAGGGACCTCAGCTCAGCTGATTAAACAAAGCATGACTCAGTCCTTTCTTCTCACCGAAGGGAGGGCCCACAAAACCACCTTGCCATGAATGTACCTATGCAACAATCTTGCATGATCTGCGCACGTATCCCAGAATCTAAAGTATAACTAAAAAAAAAAAAAAAAAAAAAAAAAAAAACAGAGAATCCTTAAAAAAAAAAAAAAAAAGATCTCTGGGGTGAAGAAAGGTAATGGGAAGCACAATGCGCAATGTGAGTTCAATCAGATACACCCCAAGTTAGAACAAGGGGTCCAATAACAGTGGATTAAACCGCATGGAAAGAGCTGGGGGAGGGACAAGAAGAGAAGTGATTGTACTCTTAGAGGCAAGCATAATCAAGGTTCTTATGTTTTGACAGTGGAGAAGAGTTTGAGTCTATGCCAGACTGGTAATAGCAAATGCTTGGCTCTCCAAGTGTTTCCCACCCCAACATCTGCCACTGCAGGACAGACAGCAGCCAGTAAGAGGCTGTGGAGACTATGGTCTACAGCACTGGATGGGGGGAATGGCAAGGGTCCTGGTCGCAGCACAGGTGGCAGCCAAGTGGCAACTTGTATACCAGATGGGAGAGTGTCACATGCTGCCCTCTGGCACACTCACAGCTCATTTTAGGGGCGTAAGGAAGCCCTGCGTTTCTCAAGTGGACATATGGTGTCAAAGAGGAAGGTACAAAATTCTATTCTGTGGAAACCAATGAATAAAAACAAAATATTTCTTTCTTACTTAGAGGATAATATAAATACAAGGAAATCTCAATTATGATTTTCTAATAAAGAAGATACAAACTTCCATTGAAATCTGAAGAAAGAGGAAACTACCTAAATAAATCCCAGCGGTGAAGTCCATTTTTCAAGACAGATACACCCAGCTTCCCTTTACAATCTACCTCCTGTTCTCAGCACTAATTTTCTCCCATCTTTATTCTGTCTGCTCGTCTCAGTTCTAAGTTTCCTCTACAAGTCACTGACTAGTGTGGAGCAGCTTTTCTAATCTACCCACATTCTTGTAGGCATGGTAATGGATCTCTTCAAATAGGAAATTGCTACTTTAAAGGGACAGGACATTTTGAAACCAAGACAGTTGAAAAGATGTCATTGTAAATTAACACAACAGACAAACAGAATCTGGAAAGAGTTATTTCCAAATGTATTTGGACGTGAAGAAGGAAGTGGGTCAGAAAATTATGACCCTTGCATATTTAGTCTAATACACATCCTCATTCCAGACAACTAACTGTGAGCTATTGAAAATGAAAGTTTAAAGAGAATATTGTAAAAAGACATTCTCATAACTTCTCCTCTGAAGATTCCTTAAGTAGACTGGAAATAATGTCCAGGAGGCCTTTGCAACTGCTTGTGGGGGTAGCAGTAATTAACAGAATCCAAACACAATGTAATCTTCTTAAACACTGTCACCATTTCTTATTTTTTCCTTAAAATTGTGATTGTTTCTTGCTAGCTTCCTTGGCTCAAAAGATATATTTAAATTGCCCTACTTTTGTTCCCTGCATATCAAAGAGAGAAAGAAAAAAAAATGCAGCCTAGTTAGCCAGAAAGGAAAACATTTCTATAAGCATATAATCTTACTTTAAAACTGACAAAGCAAATAGAAGGGACTAAAAACATTATATCCTTGGTTCCATATTCATTATCTCCATGTAAAAGCATACAATATGTGGCAGTTGCTGTAATAGACTGTTAATCTCTTACTGAATGTAAGTAAGTTCAAGCATAAACCCTGAATAGGATAATTTTATTTAGATATTAATAACAACTCTCTTCCTTTAGGGGACTCTGGAATACAGAAAGAGGAAAACAGGAATGTTATACAATTTTCTTTTTCATGAAATTATAAGGAAGATAGTAAAAATTTTTAAGGATAATCCTTCAATAACATATTTCCTAGAGGAAGAAAGGTACAAATGCTCGTATAGCCCAAAAACTCACTAAATGGCAGCATGATGAACTTTTTGTCATGAAGGGGGAGGACCACACTTCATCACGCAAGATCTATGCCAAGTGATGGTTCATAAATGTGCTAGAATAAATTCCTAATTCTATGTGTACATTTGAGTAGCAAGTTGATTCTGAAAATTGTTTTATTAGTAACTATTCCACTAATAAAATTAGATCCAGAAAGCAATTGGGTTTCCAGGCCATGGGTGAGCATATGTACAAAGTACAAATTCTTTAGGACCTTCTTTAAAGCACATTTTTTGTTTTACTGTGACACCTTTTTAAAAAAGTGTAATTTTGGAATGTGTATGTGTGTGAATGTGTGTGTGTCCAAAACCAGTGCTGAAATTAATAAGGGATCCTTATTTAGACACTATTCCAACAAGAACCCCCTCTTAGTCTGCTAGAGCTGCCACAACAATGTATCACAAATTGGGTGCCTTAAACAACAGAAATGTATTGTCTCACATTTCTGGACCTAGAAGTCCAAGATCAAAGTGTCAACAGAGTTCATTCTTTCTGAGGGTCAAGGGAAAGAAGATGTTTCATGCTACTTGCCTGGCTTCTGGTGGTTTGCTGGCAATCTTTGGCATTCATTTGCTTAAAGAAGTATCACCTTGGCCAGGCACGGGGGCTCACGCCTGTAATCCCAGCACTTTGGGAGGCCGAGGCGGGCGGATCACGAGGTCAAGATATCGAGACCATCCTGGCCAACATGGTGAAACCCCGTCTCTACTAAAAATACAAAAAAATTAGAGGGGCGTGGTGGCACGCGCCTGTAGTCCCAGCTACTCAGGAGGCTGAGGCAGGAGAATTGCTTGAACCCAGGAGGCAGAGGTTGCAGTGAGCCGAGATCATGCCACTGCACTGCAGCCTGGCACCTGGTGACGGACTGAGACTCTGTCTCAAAAAAAAAAAAAAAAAAAAAAAAAGAAGCATCACCTTATCTATGCCTTCATCTTTACATGGCAGACTCTATATGCATGTCGTATCTAAATTTTCCCTTTTTATAAGGACATCAATACTATTGGATTAGAACCCACCTGAAGACCTCATTTTAGTTTGATTACCTCTGCAAAAACTGTATCTCCAAATAAAGTCATATTCTAATGTCCTGGGGCTTAGCATGTCAATATATCTTTCTTTATTACAAGGTAACACACTTCAACCCATAGCATACTCCCCCGAAAGAATAATTACATAAGATAAAAGCAAGCAAACATATTTAACCAGACTAGATGTCTATATTACTTTATTTCTTATACAAAGACTAGTTCTCCATAAAACCAGACATTTTAATTCTGTCCTCTGAGCTAGCTGATTGCCAGTGTTTTAGAAGCAACCAACTGTTGGTTAACTTTTTAAAATTAAGTCTTCATAAAGTTGAACAGATATCATGTAGACATAGCAAAAATTAAAAATATGATACCACTGAAATAATCACAAGTCACATAGGCACAACATTTTGTTTTTATGAGTATCAAGTGGGTGTCACCAAAAACAAACAAAAACCCTTAAAATGTGTGGTTTCCTTGTTTGATATGTGTAGATTGCCTCAGGTACTTTCAGAAAAAATATAAATTTTTTCCAAGTTTCATATTGGTCAACCTATTTTGATATAATGAGAATATAAAATATTATAACCAAAAAGGGCCTTCAAAATTGTCTAGTACAACTCTCTAACATCATAGACTTGAAAACTCTGTTCCTGTGTGAGTAAGTGACTTGTCCAAGGTAATTTAGCAAATTGCAGTAGAGCCAGAAAAATAATCTGAGACTTGGCTTCCCCTTGAAATTAATGATGTTCTGCTACACAGGTTAATCATCACAGCACCCTTGTCTGGAAATCACCTATGATACCCAGAATTAGGCCCCTAATGGCCACACAGAGCCTAGAAGTAAGTTTAGAATCTTTGCAGAGGTCATGCACTATTGTTTTCTCAGGCCAGCACTGTCACCACCCTCAAGGGCTCAAACAAAAGTAGTGATGTCTTAGAGCTTTACTTAAAATG
This sequence comes from Cheracebus regulus, assembly GCA_963574635.1. Lineage (NCBI taxonomy): Eukaryota > Metazoa > Chordata > Mammalia > Primates > Pitheciidae > Cheracebus > Cheracebus regulus. The sequence continues at coordinate 27,453 of CAUYQU010085769.1, forward strand.
TAGTATATAATTTTACCAGTGTAATTATCTGCCTTCTCCTTTAAATCTTTAGTTCTTCCTAGATAATAGTTATAAAAACCACATTTTCAAATCTAAAAATCAAGACACATGTTCCAATAGGAAATGTGTTTATCCCAGTGTGTTTACACATAATATCACTCACGGCTCATGATTGTCATTCCAGCACTTTGGGAGGCTGAGGTGGGCGGATCATGAGGTTAAGAGTTTGAGACAAGCCTACCCAACATGGTGAAACCCTGTCTCTACTAAAAATACAAAAATTAGCACAGCATGGTGTCATGCACCTGTGATCCCAGCTACTCGGGAGGCTGAGGCAGGAGAATCACTTGAACCTGGGAGGTGGAGGTTGCAGTAAGCCTAGATCATGCCATTGCACTCCAGCCTGGGCGGTAGATTAAAAAAAAAAAAAAATCACTTATTTAGTATTTGTTTCAAAATGACCCTTTTCTGAATGCATTAAGTCTGTTTGGATACACGTATCCATGTCTATATCTATATCTATGAGTATTTCATTCACATGTGTGGTGGTACATTGACA
>CAUYQU010085775.1:0-20209 GCA_963574635.1 Cheracebus regulus
TTCCCTCCCTCCCTCCCTCCCTCTCTTCCTTCCTTCCTTGCTTTCTTGCCTGAGTTTTGCTCTTGTTGCCTAGGCTGGAGTGCAATGGTGCAATCTCAGCTCACCGCAACCTCTGTCTCCCAGGTTCAAGTGATTCTCATGCCTCAGCCTCCTGAGTATCTGAGATTACAGACATGTGCCATCACGCCCAGCTAATTTTGTATTTTTGGTAGAAACGTGGTTTCTCCATGTTGGTCACACTGGTCTCGAACTCCTGACTCAAGATGATCTACCCACCTCAGCCTCCCAAAGTGCTGGGATTACAGGCATAAGCCACTGCACCCGGCCATGAGACCGTATCTTAAAAAAAAAAAGAAGAAGAAAGAAAAGAAAAAATCAAGAGAAAGTGGAGTAGCAACACAAAAATACTCACATTCCTATGCTGATATGTAAAGAAAATATAATTTCTTTATTTCACCATAGCCGACCTAAATTTTCAAGTGAGACCCCATTTTGGTAATAGGGAAGTGCACTTGAAATTTAAGCTCGCCAAAGATCGACTGGGTGCAGTGGTTTATGCCTGTAATCCCAGCACTTTGGGAGACTGAGGCAGGAGGATCAGCTGAGGTTGGAGACCAATACAAAAATTAGCTGGGCATGGTGGCGCGTGCCTGTAATCCCTGCTACTTGGGAGGCTGAGACAGGAGAATCTCTTGAACACGGTAGGCGGAGGTTGCAGTGAGCTGAGATTTTGCCATTGCACTCCAGCCTGGGTGACAAGAGCAAAACTACATCTCAAAAATAAAAAATAAAAAAAAAAACAGTTTGCCAAAGATTGATACCTCAGTCTCCGGATGCTTGGATCTCTTGAACAAATGCTCAGTCTCCACCCAGACCCCACTGGCACCTCCCAGCCCTCTAGTCTTTCTCTAAGAGGCGTCTGGGTATAGGGGGTTGGAATTGACCAGATCACCAGGGGTCTTGATGACCTCATGGAGGTAAAGTTGATTATGAAGTTTGTAACTGTATAAATTGTAAAAAGAACAGACAGTTTATTTAGAAGATGGTAAAAGTATCCTGGCAAGTATAGCCAGGAAGCCTCTGCTAAACATGTGTAACAGGAATGGGGAGAAACAAAAATATTCCAAAGCCTCTGTGGTTAAACCAGTGTGGTGTTGGCACATAAATAGACATACACACCAAGAAACAGACTAGAACATCTCAAACAAGATGCAATTGCTTATGGACACTTAGTATATAATAAAAGAAGCAACTCAAATCAGTGGAGAAAGAAGGACATTTTTAAAAGTGGTTCGAGGGCCAGGCAAGGTGGGCTTATGGCTGTAATCCCAGCACTCTGGGAGGCCGAGGCAGGAGGATCCTTGAGAACAGGAATTGGAGACCAGTCTGAGTAACGTAGTGAGACTCCATCTCTACAGAAATAAAATGTAAAAATAAAAATTAGCCAGGCCTGGTGGTGCACACCTGTAGCCCCAGCTACTCAGGAGGCTGAGGCAGGAGCCTAGGAGTTTGAGGCCATAGTGATCTATGACCCTCCACTGCACACCAGCTTGGGCGACTGAGTGAGACTCTGTCTCCAAAAAATAAAAAGTAAAAAAGTGGTTTGAGGGTATCCGGATAGTCATGCAGAAAAAGATAACATGGACTCCATTCTTCACATGGTACTCTGGGATAAATTCCAAATCAGAGACTTAAGTGTGCAACTACTAGAAGAAAACATGAGTGTATTCCTTTGCAACTTTTCCACAGAGAAAACTTTCCCAAGGCTTAAACTCCTGAAGCAATCAGAGAAAAAGATTGGTAAATTTCATTCCATTAAAACAACTTTGCATGGCCAAAAAATCATAAGCAAAGTATCACTTCCTGGGAAAAATATTCTAGACAAAGAGTTATCATCTATATATGAATAGCTTCTAAATTAAAGAAGAAAAAGGCCAACAAGTTCATAGAAAATTGGACTAGAGAAATAGACAAGCCATAGAAAATGAAATCCAAATGGCCCTTAACCACATAGAAAAAATTCTCAGTCTTGCCTATAAGAAAAGTGTGAATTAAAACTCATCAAGGTATCATTTCTCACCCAGCAGATTGTCAAAAGTCAAAATGTTTGACAACATATTCTCTTCTTTTTTTTTTGAGACGGAGTCTCGCTCTGTTACCAAGTCATGGCGTGCAATGGCATGATCTTGGTTCACTGCACCCTCCATCTCCCGGGTTCAGGTGATTCTCCTGCCTCAGCCTCCCGAGTAGCTGAGATTACAAGCACCCGCCACCACTCCCAGCTAGTTTTTGTATTTTTAGCTAGAGACAGGTTTCACCAGGTTGGCCAGACTGATCTTAAACTCCTGACCTCAGGTGATCCACCCACCTCAGCCTCCCAAAGTGCTGGGATTACAGGTATGAGCCACCGCCCCTGGCGGCAACACGTTCTTGACAAGCTGTAGGGAACCAGGCACTCTTATACATCCCTGGTGGGAATATAAAATGGTAGAATTGCTATGGAGGGGAACTTGACAATATCAAGCTAATTACACATGCAGTCATTCACTGAGCTGGCTTTCCTGCTTTTGGGTATTTATCCCAAAGATAGTGTGACAAAAATATGAAAAGACGCGTGAGCACGGCTATTATTACAGCACAACTTCTCTAAAGAGGCAGCCGCTTAGCTATCCCTCAGTAGAGGGTCTGGTGGACCACTTATGGTACATTTGCATAATAGAGAGCCATTCAACTGAAAAAGAAGCTATTTCTACCTATTATTATTATGTAGTTATTTCTGGGTTATATCTATAAATGGAAAGAGCAAATGGAGAAATATATATAGTATATAAATATATATACCATTTAGGTGATAGATCTATGTGATTTATATGATTAAAAGGAAGGATATGAATATGCACACACACACTTTTTTTTCTATAAATATATCTAATTTTGTATTTTTTTAAAATAGAAAAACCATAAAGAGGGGCTGGACACGGTGGCTCATGCCTGTAATCCCAGCACTTTGGGAGACCAAGGTGGGTGGATTGCTTGAGTTCAGGAGTTTGAGACTAGCCTGGCCAAAATGGTGAAACCCCGTCTCTACTAAAAATACAAAAATTAGCTGGATGTGGTGGCATGTGCCTGTAATCCCATTTACTCGGGCGGCTGAGGCAGGAGAATCACTTGAACTTGGGAGGTGTAGGATGCAATGAGCCAAGATTGCGCCACTGCACTCCAGCCTGGGCGACAGGAGCAAAACTCCGTTTCTAAATAAATAAATAAATAAATAATAAATATCATTTCCTACTAAAAGGAACCATGGGGTGGGGGTGGAATTCATTTACCCAGCTTCCCTAATAAAATTATACCTTATCATAGCCAAATAGTTGATGAGAGAAGTTTTTTTGTTTTTGTTTTTTAACAGTGTAACTATGACATGCCCTAGCATTGGCAAGTGGCACACAAGTGACCAAGACGGCCACAACCACGCCTAAGGATTCTTTTTCATCACCCTATGAAGTTTTTTTCTTTAAAGAAGCAGTCTACCTAGGTGGGGTATGATGGCTCACGCCAGTAATCCCAGCACTTTGGGAGGCCAAGGCAGGCAGATCACAAGGTCAGGAGTTCGAGACCAGCCTGACCAACATGGTGAAACCCCATCTTTACTAAAAATACAAAAATTAGCCAGGTGTGGTGGCACACACTTATAATCCCAGCTACTCAGGATGCTGAGGCAGAGAATTGCTTGATTGTAGGAGGCAGAGGCTGCAATGAGCCAAGACTGTGCCCCTGCACTCCAGCTTGGGTGACAGAGCAAGACTCCATCTCAAAAAAAAAAAAAAAAAAAAAAAAAAAGGAAGTAGAAGAAGGAATGATAAAATGTCATAATTTCACAATGTCTACTTTATCGTTCTAGGCAATGGTCACCAAGAGCTGCTAACATCACCAAACATTATGTGCCTCTTTGCCAAAAAAGTTCAAACCTGAATCTGAACAGCCCTACATTTAACCACCAACTTACAGAAAATACAGCAGACAGAGTAACATGTAAACCACCCATTAGGGGCATGATCTGCAAAAACCAGACTGTGAGAAACTCCAGGTTTCTTCAGCAATCAATTGCAAGGAAACAGAGTAATAAAAGGGAATCAATAGCTTTTTTGAAAAATAGGAAGCATATCAACCAATTGCAACATATAGATCTAATTGGCTCAGCTGGGCTCAGTGGCTCACTCCTATAATCCCAGCACTTTGGGAAGCCGAGGTGGGCAGATTACCTGAGGTCAGGAGTTTAAGACCAGTCTGACCAACATGGCAAAACCCTGTCTCAACTAAAAATACAAAAATTAGCCAGGCCCGGTTGTGCATGCCTGTAATCCCAGCTATTTGGGAGGCTGAGTCAGGAGAATTGCTTGAACCCGGGAGGTGGATGTTGTAGTAAACTGAGATTGTGTCACTGCACTCCAACCTGGGTAACAGAGCAAGACGCCATCTCAAAAAAAAAAATTCTTTTTAAAAATGATCTTAATTGGATCACGATTAAACAAATTATATAACAATAAGGAAATGAGGAAAACTTGAACAGGAGTTGGATATTAAATGAGTTTTACAGTGGTAGGTGAGATATACGGATGAATTCATCACGGCTTGATAACTACTGAAGCTGGGCAGTGAGTACTTGAGAAATCAGCATACTCTTCTGTCTATTTTTGGATATATTTGGAATTTTCCATGATAAGCGATTGTTATTGAAAGCCTACTCTGTGTATCCAAAGCTGAACATTCTCCTCCTCCTCCTTGCATTCCTGCTGCAACAATCCTAACCCTCCCAGAGCCAGAGGAATGGTCAGAAATCAAACACATGGGCCTGTAATACAGAAAAGCAACGGACATATTTCCAAAACTATTATTTCCATTTCAAAAGATTTATTTTTGATGGAAGATGATAAGTTCCGTTTTACATGTGTTGACTTTGAGCTTCCCAACTCCAGCAGGAGTCAAAAATGCAGGACTTCAGACTGGAAGGCATGTCAGGTCTGAAGCTGTGAAGAGATGACGTCCCCAGCAGAACAGAAACAGGAGGAAAAGAAAAAGAGGAACACTTGGGATAGAGTCTTTCCTCTCCTTCCTTCTTTTCTTACTAATTCAGAAATACATGTGTAAGATAAGAGGACCGGGGGATAAACAAGATTTTAAAAATGCCTTTTATTGAGGAAGAAAGGCATTAGGTGGGCCAGGCATGGTGGTTTACACCTGTAATCCCAGCACTTTGGGAGGCCAAGGTGGGCGGATCATGAGGTCAGGAGATGGAGACCATCCTGGCTAACATGGTAAAACCCTGTTTCTACGAAAAATATAAAAAATTAGCTGGGTGTGGAGGCTTGTGCCTGTAGTCCCAACTACTTGGAAAGCTGAGGCAGGAGAATCGCTTGAACCCAGGAGGCAGAGGTTGCAATGAGCCAAGATCCCGCCACTGCACTCCAGCCTGCGTGACAGAGTGAGACTCAGTCTCAAAAATAAAAGGAAGGCATTAGGTGCTATGAAAAGCATTAGGTTCTATGATAGGGGTAGACATGGGGCACAGAGGACACACAGAAGACCTCTTAAGTTTGACTGAAGAATTCAGAGAAATGCTCCTGTTTAGGAGACCAGAGAAAAAAGTAAAACTGAGGCCCAGGGCCATGTCTCAGTTCTGGCCAATGAAACTACGGGGGAACTTCTTCAAAGATGTTTTGTTCTCTGCTAAAAAGAAAGCCCTGTTCTGCCCATGTCCTTCTTTGCTGCTTCCTGCTGTGGGTGCAGTGTGAGGCTGTGGTGCTTGGAACAACTACAACTGCTTTGTGACCAGGAGTTAGCAAGCATGAGGATGAGATATCAATACACTCAGGTGTTTGAAGGCACCTGGTCCTGGAAGCCATTGCCAAGCTGCTAAACAAACCCTAAGCAGCCTAGACTCATTGTTAAGGACACAATAAATCTTCTTATACTTTTTAAACATTATTTCAATTTTTATTTTAGATTCAGGGCTTTATTACATGGGTATACTGAGTGACATTGAAGTTTGGGGGTATGAATGATCCCATCACCCAGATAGTGAGCATAGTATCCAATAGTTATTTTTTCAGCCCTTGTCCCCTCCTCCTCCTTCCACCTCCAGGTAACTCCAGTATCTTTCTCTTTTTTTTTTAATTCAAACGGAGTCTTGCTCTGTCACCCAGGCTGGAGTGCAGTGGTGCAATCTCGGCTCACTGCAACCTCTGCCTCCCGGGTTCAAGCAATTCTCCTGCCTCAGCCTCCTGAGTAGCTGAGACTACAAGCACACATCATCATGCCTGGCTAATTTTTGTATTTTCAGTAGAGACGGAGTTTCACCATATTGGCCAGGATGGTCTCAATCTCTTGACCTCACGATCCACCTGCCTTGGTCTCCCAAAGTGCTGGGATTACAGGCCTGAGCCACCTGAGCCACTGTGCTTGGCCAACCCCAGTATCTATTGTTCATATCTTTATGTCCATGAGTACCCAATGCTTAGCTCCTGCTTATCAGTGAGAACATGTAGTGTTTGGTTTTTCTGTTCCTGAGTTAATTTGCTTAGGATAGTGGCCTCCAGTTGCATCCATGTTGCTGCAAAGGATATGATTTTATTCTTTTTCATGGCTGTGTAGTATTCCATGGTATATATGTACTACATTTCCTTTATCCAATCCATCATTGATGGGCACCTAGGTTGATTCCATGTCTTGGCTATTGTGAACAATGCTGCGATTATAAATGTTCTTATGTTGAAAACATCATTAAGTTGAATAGTCTTTTACTTGCAATGAAATGAACTCATTGATGTGGTGTCTCTTCTCTATCAAACCATGAATTGCCTGGAGAAGCAGCATAGCAAAATGATCCCAACAGACCATGTTGATGTGTATGAGACCAGTCTTGAAAGCAGTGAAAATTGGAGTGGGCAGAATCCAGACTGATGGAGTGAATGTGTGGTCAATGTCAGCTTCTGGGAATCCCCCTGCCTACCAATGAAGAATATAAACATGGGTCAGGGTCAAAGCCATAGATGGATTGAGCCAGAAGGTAGGGGGTAAATGAATGCTCTTGACCCTAGGTATTCCCTCTTGGACTCCACCTTCCCAACCCCTGTATCCTCAATACAAAAGGTGCCTCCCAGCAGAGCAGGGCCACCTCTGCTTACCTCAGCAATAGGTGTTCTCGCCAGGAAAAGGAGGAAGGAACAGCATCTGAGAAAGTAGCAGGATTAAGGGAAGAATTTCTTTTAGGGTGGGAAGACTTGAACATGTCTGTGAATTGAAGAAAAGAAGAAACCAAAAATAGAAGCAAAGGGGGTGATTGATGGAGCAAGGTGGAGGAAGTGGAAAGATCCAGAGATGGAGGAGCGGGGATGAAAAGAGGCTGGTTCATGGGTACAAAACACAGTTAGAAGGAATGAGTTCTAGTATTTGATACTGCAATAGGGAAACTATAGTTATCAATAATTTATTATACATTCTGAAATAGCTAGAAGATTTGTAATGTCCCAAAACAAAGAAAAGATAAATGCTTGAGGTGATGGCTACCCCAATTACACAGATTCCATCATTACACATTGTATGCAGGGATCAAAATATCACACATACCCCATAAATATGTGCAAGTATGAAATATCTACTAAAAACACACACAAAAAAGAAAGACGCAGAGGAAAGGTATTTTTTCTTGTGAAAATAGGCAAAGAGAAGAGAATATATGAGATATGCCAGAAAGGATAAACAAAGAACTTTCCTGGCTGACTCTGATGTCTGACAGGCAAGCCGTAAAATTGGGGCTCAGCCTGGGAGGGTTCTTGGCTTCACCACGGAAGGAATTCAAAGGTAAGATGGTGATGATAGATGCAGCTTTTATTGGAGCGACTGCATACAGTGGCAGCAGGGGACTGGTCCTTGTAGGGCGGGGCTACCTTGAGGCAGGGAGCCCAGAGGAGCAGCTCAGAAGCAGCTCGGCCATCACATTTATACCCACTTTTAATGACATGCACATTAAGGGGATGATTACACAGAAACTTCTGGAAAAAGACTGATAACTTCCAGGTCATCAGGTTGTTACCATGGAAGGGGGTGATAGTTTCTGGTGTTGCCATGGCAATGGCAGTTGACATGGCACTGATGGGCATTTCTTCTGGGGCGGTGCCCTCGCCTCTTCCCTGTCTCAGCCTGTTCTCAATCTAATCTGAAGTCTGAGCCCTGCCCCCAGAGTCAAGTCCCTCCTTCTACCTCAACTCAACTTCAGAGGGCAGAGTTGTCATTTTGGGGAGAGGAAACAGAGCCTCGTCTTCAGTGGCTTTACATGTGGCATCTGCCAGAGGCATCCCCAAGGTTAAGGGGCCAGAGTTCAGCCTTCCATTTCAGAAATCAACTGTCTGTGTGAGCAGAATTGACTAGGCTGAAAATGACTGTCCTACACTCACCTAAGTAGTTATTCCTGGGCTTCAGACGGAGCACTGTTTCCATAGTGTGGCAAGCCACTCTACATTTCTGAGCCTCAGTTTTCCTATTTTCAAAATGATATGAAAAATAGTAGTTGTCTCAAGGGCTGCTGTTATAATCCAGCCTGATCATTCATGTAATCTACCAATCACAGTGCTCAATAAACAATTACATTGGGAGGCAAAGGCAACCAGATCACTTGGGGTCTAGAGTTTGAGACCAGTCTGGCTAACATGGTGAAACCTATCTCTACTGAAAATGCAAAAATTAAGCATGGTGGCAGGTGGCTGTAATCCCAGCTATTCAGGAGGCTGAGGCTCAAGAATCTCTTGAATCCAGGAGGCAGAGGTTGCAGTGAGCCAAGATCGTGCCACTGCACTCCAGCCTAGGTGATAGAGCTATAAATAAACAAACAAACCATTATTCAGTCTCAATAAATAAATAAACGATTGCAATTTTTTTATTCAACAAAATTATGGAACACCTACTTTATACAAGTCACTGTGCTCTGTGTGAGGACGGACATACATAGGTAAATAAAATTAGCAGTGTATACTTGTCTTCATAAAGCTCTCATTAATGTTGCCAAAAGAATAATAAACACAATGGGTTTCCATCTGAGAAACTCCAGAAAAAGCCTGTTCTAGGCAGGTATAACTGTGGAGGTTTAGAAAAAGCACACCAATTGTATAAAGTCAGAATGAGACTTTAAGTTTATATCAAGACCCAAAACTCAATCGGGGTCAGATCAATGCAGTCAGCTCTACAAAACACTATGAGAACGTTGCTCAGTGAATGTAGAATCAGGGTGTAGCGGATTGAATAATATCCCCCTGCTATGGTTTGACGTGGTTTTCTAGGCCCCACCAATCTCATGTCGAAATCTGAGTCCCAGTGTTGGAGGTGGAGCCTGTGGGAGGTGTTTCTGTCACTGGGTTGAGGGGATGGGGCTTGGGGCATTCTCTCAGGAGTAAGTTCTCACTCTTAGTTCCAGCCAGAATGGGTTGTTGAAAAGAGCCTGGCCCCTCCTTCCCCTCATTCCACATGATCAGCACATGCCAGTGCCCCTTCCTCTTCAGCTAAAGGTGAAAGCTGCCTGAGGCCTCATCAGACGAAGATGCTGGTGCCATGCCTCCTGTATAGCCCACAGAACCATGAGCCAAACAAACCTCTTTCCTTTCTAAATTACCAACCTCAGGTTTTCCTTTACAGCAGTGCAAGAGGAAAAATCTCCCAAATTCATATTTCCCCAGAACCTCAGAATGTGACCTTATTTGAAACAGGGTATTTGCAGATATAACTAAACATTCAGATGAGGTCCTGTTAGATTAGGGTGAGTCCTATATCCAACCTTTGTGTTCCTATAAGAGGAAAGATCACACAAAGACACAAGAAAAACAGACAGAGACGGCGCGGGGGGCGGGGAGCATCTGAAAGCAGAGGCAGAGACTGGAGTTACGTGACCACTCCAAGGAGACCCTAAAACCACCAGAAGCTGAAAGAGGCAAGGAAGGCTCCCACCCTACAGCAGGGCCTGGCCAGCACCTTGACTTTGAACTTGTGGTCTCTAGGACTGTGAGGATGTGCTTCTGTTGTTCTGTGGCGACATTACGGCAGCCACAGTAAACTAATGCACAGGAAAGGCAAGTCTGTTCCATGCAAATGGCCTGTGGTCTCCATTGTGAAAGCCCAGCTAGTTAGCTTTGTTTTGTGGTTCTCCTCACCAAGACAGCACACCCCAGCCAGCTGATCACGGCCACTGCTCGCTGCACAGAGCTGGGGCCTCCCTCCCCTCCCTATGGACTTCAGGACGAAGCCCCCATCCTGCTGGTGTGTTCTTTCCTTCTTGCAGAACTCCACGCCATCAGTGTGTGTCTTTACTGAATCTCTCCAGCCACACACTCCCAGACCAGACTGTCACTGGGGGTTCTTAGACAGAAACTTCTACTGATGGCTCCTGGGTGCTCCTTCCTTCCACTTTGAGAATGTGGGGGGTGTCCTGCCCACATGCTCTTTTGCTGCTCGCATGTGGGGTGAGCATCTGACAGGTGCCCTTTAGAAGGTGGGGGTGGGCCAGGCGTGCTGACACATATGTGTAATCCCAGCACTTTGGGAGGCCGAGGCAGGTGGATCACTTGAGGTCAGGAGTTTGAGACCAGCCTGGCCAACATGGTGAAACCCTGTCTCTACTAAAAACACAAAAATTAGCCAGGCGTGGTGGTACACGCCTGTAATCCCAGCTACCTGGGAGGCTGAGGCAGAAGAATCGCTTGAACCCAGGAGGTGGAGTTTGCAGCAAGTCAAGATTGTGCCACTGAACTCCATCCTGGGTGACGGAGTGAGACTCTGTCTCAAAAAAAAAAAAGAAGGTGGGAGTGGAGGGAGAGTGGGGGTGACACTCAGGACAAGGTGACTGGAGAACAGGGGGTGCCCACACCTCTTTCCCTTGCCTCTACTAGATGAACATTGGTCAACAGACGTAGCCAAACTCCTGTAGGAAGACAGGACCTCCATAACTATCTATTCTTCCCTTTCAGATTCCTCTTCCCACAATCTACGTTGTTTGGATTTAAAAATAAGTTGCATCTCAAAAATGTTGAGGCTGGCTAATGCTGACCTTGTCACAGCTACTCTGAGCCTCCAGAAGTTTTTAGTTGCTTCTTGTTCATGAGCTTGCAAAAAAATCCTGTTTATAAGAATCAGAAATTGGCCTTCTATTTATGAAATCATGGCAAGCGAGAAAATAAACACAAACATAGTATACTTGAAAATAGCAGAACAGAAAATAAACAGCTGAAAGAAGTCTGAGCTAGCTCATTCCCTGGCTGCGTTCCACCCTTTGCCAGGTCACACACTTGCAGCCAGCACATTCCTTTGAAAGAAGCTTGGAGCTTGACTGACAGCTGTCACCCTGGTCCATCTCAGGCCAGAGTGTATCGCAATTGTGTCCCTTCATTAGGCTGCCAGCCCTGGGGGGTCAGAAGCTACATGATATCACTATTTGTATTTGCAGGCAGCGCTTTGCCCACGGCGAGCACTCTGTAAATGCCTCGTGTTCATTAAGAGCTATTTCCATTGTACTTATTTTTGGTATTTAGTTCTTAACATATCCATTCCATCATGACCTTTGTTAACTGCTGACACATGGAGTGTGCTCAAAACAAATGTGCTTTTGTCTCCTATTGTCCTTTTAAATGTGTTTGTGGAAGGTAATCATCCCTGCCCTTGAATGGAAAATTGGGCAGAACTCTGGCTTCTCTGCTGACTCTTTATTTTTTTATTTGTTCGTTTAGAGACAGAGTCTGGCTTTGTTGCCCAGACCGAAGTGCAGTGGCGAAATCTTAGCTAACTGCAGCCTTGAGCTCCTGGCCTCAAGCAATCCTCCCACCTTGGCCTCTGAGCCACCACACCTGGACCAGACTGTACATTTCTTTTTTAGACTGTATTTTTTTTTTTTTTGAGACAGAGTTTCCCTCTTGTCACCCAGGCTGGAATGCAATGGCATTATCTTGGCTCACTGCAACCTCTGCCTCCCAGGTTCAAGTGAATCTCCTGCCTCAGCCTCCCGAGTAGTTGGGATTACAAGCGTGCACAACCATGCCCAGCTAATTTTTGTATTTTTAGTAGAGACAAGGTTTCACCATGTTGGCCAGGCTGGTCTTGAACTCCTGACTTCAGGTGATCCACCCCCTCTCGGCCTCCCAAAGTGCTGGGATTACAGATGTGAGCCACTGCGCTCGGCCGACTATACATTTTTTAGGAGCATCTTTATCTTTCTATTTAGAGACAAGCTCCCACTATGTTGCTCAGGCTGGTCTCAAACTCCTGAACTCAAGGGATCCTCTTGCCTCAGCCTTCCCAGTATCTGGGACTACAAGAGGAGTATGCCCCATGCCCTGGCTAGAACATCTTTGACTTCACAGCAAGAGTACAAGGACCTGTCTTGACTTCCTTGGTGTCAGTATTGCTCAGTTTTAAATGATCAGGTTTCAAAAACCTTTTGTCTCAAATTCTCAAATGATACTGCACTGCCATTTCATATTTGTTTGAATTTCTTAAACAGTTTCACTCAAGTGCTAAAAACGAAGCTATCGTCCCTAGAAAACGATTTGAAATTTCCTGAAATGAACGAATTCTCTAGGACCTCAGCATGAATAAAATAACAGGCTTAGGTTCATGAATAAGGAAACTATATGTAAAGTCAAGACTCTTTATGTCGTAAGTGACAGAAACCTACCTTGAACTAATGTAAGCAAAAACCAGGATATTGGCACACGTAAGTGGGAAGAAGGGTTAGACTTCATCGCAGGCTAACTGGATCCCAGCTCGCCTCACTCCCCTCCACAGGTTCCCTTTGGTTGTAGTGGGCATCTTCCATGTGCTGGGGAGAGGCAGCTTCTGATGACCCAAGCACACTCTCCTAGCACTGTCACCCCAGAAGCGAGAAGCCACCTTCTGATGGCCCAACCACACCCTTCTAGCACTGTCACCCCAGAAGCGAGAGGTCACCTTCCTCAGCGGCTCCATGAGAAAAGTCCTGGAGAAGGGCGCTGATGGCTTCGCTGAAGTCAGGCAAACAGCCGAGAAGACAGGAGGAGGGAGACATACGCCAGGCCTCCAGGGGACAAACAGCCACTCCAGCAGCCCACAGGCATTGGAACCCCCCTGCCACTAAGAAGAAAGGAAAGCCGTAGTTGGCTGGATGTGTTACTGATGTCTCATCTTTTCTGTCTTTTACTCCCTCCCTTTCACTTCCCTTGGTGGCGTCCATGCTAGGTAGTGACTGAGATGCTTTTAGGAGACATTAAAACTAAAATCCTAAACCCCCCACTGACGAACGGACCCCCTCGTGGCTAAGGGGACCCCAGAGAAACCTGCAAAGTTGAGTTCTTGTCCATGATGGGAAGGGAGATTAGGTGTGCCTCATGATACTCCTCCTTTTTGGAGTTAGACACCGGCATTAATGTTGAAAGAGAGGTCATAAGACTGACAAGACGGTCTCTTTGTGACAGTAAGATGCCAAATTGTAAACGACCTAAGCCGACACAGGCAAGGGTTAAGTCACACACTCCTACAGGTCACTCTGACCCAATGTATTTATTGATTAACACAGGGGTCCCCAACCCTGTGTTAGGAGCCGGGCTGCACTGCAGGGGTGAGGGGCAGGCGAGTGTCCTCTGTGTTTATACCTGCTCTCCTTCACTCACACTACCGTCTGAGCTCCACCTCATGTCAGATCAGCAGCCGCATTAGATTCTCACTGAAGTGCGAACCCTACTGTAAATTGTGCATGTGAGGGATCCAGGTTGCGTGCTCCCTATGAGAATCTAAGGCCTGATGATTTGTACAGTCTCTCGTCACCCCCAGATGGGACCGTGTATGTTGCAGGAAAACAAGCTCAGGGCTCCCACTGATTCTACATCATGGTGAGTTGTATAATTATTCCATCATATATTACAATGTAATAATAACAGAAATAAAGTGCACAATAAATGTAATGCACTTGAATCTCTCAAAACCATTCCCCCAACCCAGTCCCTGGAAAAATTGTCTTCAATGAAACCAGTCCCTGGTGCCAAAAAGGTTGGGGGACCCCTGGGTTAGCAGGCTTCCTTATCGCAACTTAACATTCTTTCTGAAGTCTCCAAATATTTAGACAAAGCTTTACTTGCTAACCAATTGCAAATTAGAGTCTTTTGGCTCATGCTTGCAATCTCAGGACTTTGGGAGGTCAAAACAGGCAGACCACCTAAGGTCAGGAGTTTGAGATCAGCCTGGCCAACATGGTGAAACCTCGTCTCTACAAAAAAACACAAAAACTAGCCAGGTGTGGTTGTGTAAGCCTGTACTCCCAGCTACTTGGGAAGCTGAGGCACAAGAATCACTTGAACCTGGGAGGTGGAGGTTGCCGTGAGTGTAATTTCACTACACTCCAGCCTGGGTGACAAAGTATGACCCTGTCTCAAAAAAAAAAAAAAAAAGAAAAAGAAAAAAATCTCTGAACCCACCTACAACATGTAAGCCAAGGTCATAGGTGCTTTAAGATGTCCTACGTTTTTGGGCCAAACCAATGAATGAACTCCAGGTATTGATTTATGACTTTGCCTATAACCTGTACTTCCCTAAAATGCATAAAACAGAGTTGAGACCTAACAGCCTCGGAACCCCACCCATCTTTTTTTTTGAGACGGAGTCTCGCTCTTTTGCCCAGGCTGTAGTGCAATGGCACAATCTTGGTTGACTGCAACCTCTACCTCCCAGGTTCAAGCGATTCTTCTGTCTCAGCCTCCCAAGTAGCTGGGACTACAGGCACCTGCCACCAAGCTGGGCTAATTTTTTTGTATTTTTAGTAGAGACGGGGTTTCATCATGTTGGCCTGGCTGGCCTTGAAATCCTGACCTCAGGTGATCCACCCGCCTCGGCCTCCCAGAGTGCCTGAACTCCTGAGCTCAGGTGATCCACTGGCCTCCCAAAGGGCTGGGATTACAGGTGTGAGCCACTGTGCCCAGCTCCAAATTGATATATTAAAATTATAATCGCCAGTACCTCAGAATGGGACTGTATTTGGAGACAAGGCCTTTAAAAAGGAAATTCAGATAAAAGGAGGTCGTTAGGGTAGGCCTAATCCAATATGACCAGTGTCCTTACAAAAATGAGGTGGGGACACAGAGACGCAGTGATGGCCACATGAGGTCACAGGGAGGAGGCAGCCTGCAAGCCAAGGAGAGAGGCCTCTGAAAACCAACACTTCTGTCGCCTGATCTGGGACTTCCACCCTCAGGCTGTGAGGAAGGAAGTTTCTGTTGTTTAAGCCCCTGCCTGCAGTACTTTGTTATGGCAGCTCGAGCAAACCAGGACAGATGCAGCAACACCCCAGGAGAAAATGAAGTCTCAGGAAAGGGACCTGGAGATGAATCGCTCTTGAACTTCCTGGCGCAAAGACAGGGTGGCACGCTCTGCCACAGCTCAGCTTGGTGCCAAGCTCCACTCTGGAGGAGGCCGGGGAGCAGAGAGAGGGGACAGAGATGCTGACCGCTGAGGTCCATCTGCCTCGAGGAGGAAGCCCTGCGGCTTGCAGCATGTAACTGGGGCTGAGTCACCGTACCAGCGCCACCCTGCTCAGCCCAAAAGGCAGAGCAGATGGCAGCAGAGAAGAACAGCAGGAGGGGTTCATTTGCCCCTCTCTGCCTCCAGGCAGGCACCACACAGAGCAGACTGTCAGGGCATCCTCATTTGCAGGGCCAGGGCCAGGGCATGGAGAGGGGGCACTCACCTCAGGCATGAAATCTTAGGGGGCTCCAAATGCTCAGCAGTCAGGGTAAATCATGCTTTAATGCAATATTGTTAAAAATCTACATTAATGTAAACACATTCACAATGAACAAAATGTTTCTGATCTTTCCTTTTGTGTCAGGATCCAATGTAGTTAGCTTAGAGCTTTTACGGATCCTGTCTTTATTTAAAATTATATTTTTTATCATAAATTTTTTTGTATTAACTTTGCTCTTAAGAATTACTGCATTGGCTGGGCACGGTGGCTCACGTCTGTAATTCCAGTACTTTGGGAGACCGAGGCAGGCGGATCACCTGAGGTCAGGAGTTCGATACCAGCCTGGCCAACATGGTGAAAACCCATCTCTACTAAAAATACAAAAATTAGCCGGGCGTGGTGGCAGGTACTTGTAATAACAGCTAATCAGGAGGCTGAGGCAGGAGAATCACTTGAACCCCGGAGGTGGAGGTTCCAGTGAGCGAAGATCATACCATTGCACTCTAGCATGGACAACAGAACGAGACTGTGTCTCAAAAAAAAAAAAAATACTGCATTTAAATATTTGTCTTCAGTTGCATTCACTATATATATGCACATACACATATATACACACATTACAAATGAATACAGGTTTTAAAAAGGACCATCTACAGTCTAGTTAACAGTAATGTCCTGATGTCAATTTCCTGGTTTTGATTTTATACTATAAGATGTCATCATTGGGGAAGTTGGGTATTGCAATGTTGCAATTTCCTGTAAGTCTATAATTATTTCAAAATTAAAATTTTTGCAGGAGGGTAGCACGTACCTTTAGTCCAGCTGCTCAGGAGGCCGAGGCAGGAGGATCCCTTGAGCTCAAAAGGTCAAGCCTGCAGTGAGCCATGATTGCACCACTACACTCCAGACTGATGACCCAGTCTCTTTTTTAAAAATTTAAAATATTGCCAGGTGCGGTGGCTCACGCCTGTAATCCCAGCACTTTGGGAGGCTGAGGTGGGCGGATCACGAGGTCAAGAGATTGAGAGCATCCTGGCCAACATGGTGAAACCCCGTCTCTACTAAAAATACAAAAATTAGCTGGGTGTGGTGGCACACGCCTGTAGCCCCAGCTACTTGGGAGGCTGAGGCAGAACTGCTTGAACCTGGTAGGGGGAGGTTGCAGTGAGCCGAGATTGCACCACTGCACTCCAGCCTGGCGCTTGGCAACAGAGCGAGACTCTGTCTCAAAAAAAAAAAAAAAGAAAAAAGAAAATATATTTATTTTATAAATTACTGAATTTAGGGGCGCCCAGGTCAATTTGAGCCAACAGTGAGCACCTTACTTGCCTCTGCCAGTCCTGGCCCTGCGTGTTCTGCTCTCAAACGGTGGGAGACATCAGCCAAGACTCTCACCTCGATCAGCAAAGCGCAGACATCTAGCTTTCCCTTGGGCGGTCCACAAACCCAGGCCTGCCCCAGACCACCTGCTAATTCTGCCCCCAGGGACACTCCTTCCCAGCTACCTGGCCCTTCCCATCTCCATAAACACCCTGTGTGGAATGTTCAAGCCTGAGCAGCAATCAGATAGGCTTTGCTTTTCTTCTTTTTTGTTCTTCAACCAGTGCAGTTCAATGAAAACTGCTCAGGGTGTAAACAAATCATGTCACGTCTCATGTTAAATTTTAGTTGTGAGTCAGGGCCTGTAGTTTTGACAAGTGCCCAGCTAATTCCAGTGTGGAAGCTAAAGTAGAGAACCACCCCTTGAGCCAGTTCTTGACTTTGGACACATGTTAGAATCTTCTAGGCCTGTTAGAAAGGCAGACTCTCAGATGCGCCCTGGACCTGCTGAATCAGAAACCCTGGGAGTGTGCCCAGCCATCCCTGCTTGCAAAGCCCTCCAGGCAATTCTGATGCTTGCTGAGGTATGAGGACAACTGATACAGAACTTTAAAAATAAAACAGGATGCTTGGAGCCACACTCAGATGCCGGTCTCATCGGTCCGAGTTACAGTCCTGTTGTCCTACATAAAGTTCCTTGGGTCACTCTACTGAGTGCTGGGGTAAGAGCCGCTGCTCCACTGTGTCTTGGTGACCAGCCGAGTCTCTCTTCCTGGTTCTCCAGCACAGTGCTTCTCTGAGTGCTTATGTTTCTTGCAGAGAAACCAAAGATCTTCCTTTAGCAACAATCCAACGAGTAAAGAGGAAATAAAAGTGCTTTCAAAAAAATGCCATTCTAAGCACCATGGCATCCAGGAGGCCCCTATGCTGTGTATGGTTTGATTTGTGTGAAATTATTTTGCCTATTCTTCTCTTCTTTTTGTGAACTCTGGCAGGGTGAGAACAACTTCAAAAAGGTCTAAGAAAAGTTGTTCTCAAGTGGTCTGGGCACAACCTTTTTGCTTGATAGAATTCAAATCTCCATCTGGGGATATCATTTATTCCTGATAAAATGCTTAAGAAATTTTCTCATTAGATTTAGAAAGACGTGTCCTGAGAAAGCAGTCACCCACTTGCTGTCAGTCACACACGGAGTTTCTGGAAACCAAACACATTGACCTTTCTGTATCTGGCCTCATACTAATTATCTTAACATTTTATTCCTGGACGTAGTAGTGTGCACCTGTAGACCCAGCTACATGGGAGGTGGAGGCCAGGAGTTTGTTAGCTCGAGGCCAGGAATTCAAGGCTGTAGTGTATTATGATCTGCCTGTGAATACCCACTGCACTCCAGCTCGGGCAATCACAGCGAGATCCCATTTAAAAAAAAACAAAACCAAATTCTTGTCCAGTAATACAGCCCTAACACATGTGAATTATAGCTGCCAGGCAGCTTCTCTCTTATAGCAATATTACAATAAAATTTTACATGGGACTACAGGTGCACACCACCACACCCAGCTATTTTTTATATGTTTTATAGAGATAGGGTTTTGCCATGTTGCCCAAGCTGGTCTCGAACTCCTAGACTCAAGCCATCTGCCTGCCTCGAGCCTCCCAAAGTGTTGGGATAATAGGCATGAGCCACGTGCCTGGTCTGAAAAGTTGTTTTTTTGTTTTGTTTTTGAGACGGAGTCTTGCTCTGTCACCCAGGCTAGAGTGCAATGGCACAGTCTTGGCTCACTGCAACCTCCGCCTCCCGGGTTCAAGCGATTCTCCTCCCTCAGCCTCCTGAGTAGCTGGGACTACAGGCACTCTGCCACCATGCCTGGATAATTTTTGTATTTTTTAGTAGAGATAGGATATCACCATATTGGTCAGGCTGGTCTTAAACTCCTGACATCATGATCCACCTGCCCGGGCTTCCCAAAGTGCTGGGATTACAGGCATGAGCCACTGCACTCAGCCTGAAAAGTTTTTAATGCAAGTTACATAAATATTGTATTTACTGAAACCAATTTTATGCAATGCAAACAACAAAGAAGTATAAATAGCAGTAAGTGATCATCCCCACTGAATTCCACTTCCCAAAGGAAGGATGACTGATTCCATGATTGTGTGTCTTACCACCTTTTATTCATTCATCCATTCATTCATCCACAATTCATTTGTACAATATTTAATCAATCATCTATACTGTTCCAAGCTGAGGGCGGGGATACAGCTGTACATGAGATAAACAGTTTTTAAACTCATGGATCTTACATAAATGGTAAATACAAACTCTCATACATGATTGGTTGAGCTATTACTAAAAGAAACTATTGGCTCAGCTTTCTTTTCTGCTGTAGATTCACCAAGGAAGATTAAAAACATCTTTCCCTGTTTTCACAGAGAGCAGGAACGAGCTGTGCTGTCCTCTCCCCGCTCCTGCTCTTTCCACTCCACTCCTGGCCCCTGCCCCGCTTGCCAGGGCTGCAGTTTCAGGATCACTGGGGGATTAAGGTGGATTGCCCCAGGCAAGGATCAGAGGAGATAAAAGTGGGCTGGCTGGGGGAAAGAGATGGAGAGGGTGAAAAGTGAAGTGAGATACCTCGCCAGAGAACGAGAGAGAGAAAGAGAAGGGACGGTGTCGGCAACCACTGGAGGTGACAGTGACCAAGCCCATTGCACATAGCACACCATGGGGACTAAATTTGAAGGTTGCCTAAGGAGGCGGCATAGTAGGGGGTCTGGTTCCCAGTCCCCCTGCCCAGCCTGGGATCAGAGCAGACCTTTGGAAGGGGCGGCTAGAGGTCTAGCAGTGCATGCCCAGCTGTGGCCAGGGTGGACCCAAAGCCAGAGCCACTTCCTCACGACTAATAACACAGGATTCCTGCATGGCCAGGCAAACACACTGAGCATCCCTGCTCTGGGCAGTGCCAGCTGAGCACATGGTGTTATTTGATTTAAGAAAATAAAATATGGAGAGAGATCCAAGATGGCCACGTAGCAGCAGCTCAGGATTGTAGCTCCCAGTGAAAGCGCAGAGAGCGAGTGGATGCCGCAATTGCAGATGAATTTTTGATGCCCACAGACTGGGAGATTCCCGGCAAAGGAGCCACATGG
>CAUYQU010085776.1:0-20633 GCA_963574635.1 Cheracebus regulus
AAAGAAAAGTCCCACTGGGCTGGGTGCGGTGGCTCACACCTGTAATCCTAGCACTTTGGGAGGCCGAGGTGGGTGGATCACCTGAGGTCAGGAGTTCAAGACCAGCCTGGCCATCATGGTGAAACCCCATCTTTAAAAAAAAAAAAAAAAAAAGAAAAGTCCCACTGAACATCTGTTTCTAAGGGATTTTCCCATTTCTTTGCTTTTTATTCAAGACAAATTGTGGGATAGTTAAAATATTTGCCATACATAAAAAGATAGAGCCGGGCACGATGATTCACACCTGTAATCCCAGCACTTTTGGAGGCTGAGGCGGGTGGAACACCTGAGGTTGGGAGTTTAAGACCAGCTGACCAACACGGGGAAACCCTGTCTCTACTAAAAATACAAAATTAGCCGGGCGTGGCAGCACATGCCTATAATCCCAGCTACTCAGGAGGCTAAGGCAGGAGAATCGCTTGAACCCGGGAGATGGAGATTGTGGTGAGCTGAGATGGCACCATGGCACTCCAGACTGGGCAACAAGAGCAAAACTTCATCTAAAAAAAAAATAAAAGATAGAAGGAGTCACAGGACAAGGAATGCAGGAAGCTTCTAGTTGCAGAGAAAATCACAGGTAAGGAAATGGGGGCTTCAGTTCTACAACTGCAAGAAACTGAATTCTGCCAACAATCTGAAAAGAAATGAATTCCTGAAAAGAAGTGAATCTCTGCTTCAGCCATGAGATGCCTTGAACATGGAACACAGCAAAGCCTGCATGAGCTTATGACCTACAGAACTGCGAGTTAATACATGAGTATCACTGAAAAGGAAAAATATATGTATTCACCTTGCTGCCTTCAGGGCTCAGCTGAAAGTGGGTTTGCTTTGAGTACCCCAGGGCTGGCCAGCTCTGTTGGGCCAACGAGTAGACAGAGAGCCTGATTAGGAGTTAAGAACCCAGACACTGGAGCAAAGTGTCTAGGGTTCAGATCTCAGCACTGCCACTTACTGCCCCTGCCATGTTGGGCAAGCTAAACTCCTTGTGCCTCAGGTTCCCCAGTATGTCTTTCAGATACTTTTGAGTGAAGTGAGCTAATATTCAGAAGTTCCTTTTTTTTTTTTTTTTTTTTTGAGATGGAGTTTCACTCATGTTTCTCAGGCTAGAGTGCAATGGCATGATCTCAGCTCACTGCAACCTCCACCTCCCAGGTTCAAGCAATTCTCCTGCCTCAGCCTCCTGTGTAGCTGGAATTACAGGTGCCCACCACCATGCCCAGATAATTTCTTATATTTTTAGTAGAGACAGGTTTTCATCATGTTGGCCAGGCTGGTCTCAAACTCCTGACCTCATGATCTGCCTGCCTTGGTCTCCCAAAGTGCTGGGATTATAGGCCTGAGCCACCATGCCTGGCCTATTCAGAAGTTCTTAAAAGCATGTCTGGCACATAAGTACTTCATGGATGTTTCTTAAATAAAATAACCCCCCCACCCCCAGCTAATATATATGTGCATAACGGAGCGACTGCTTCAAAATAGGGCTGAGTCCTTCATTGCTTCTCTCGAGTTAGATATACCAGTTGTCAGCCTGGGCAACATAGTGAGACCCCATGTCTACAAAAAAAAATAAATAGCCAGGCACAATGTGTTCACCTGTAGTCCCAACGACTCGGGAGGTTGCAGTAGGAGAATAGATTGAGCCTGGGAGGTCAAAGCTGCAGTGAGCTGTGATCGCACCACTGCACTCCAGCCTGCATGACAGAGGGAGACCCTGTCTCAAAAAAAAAAAAAAAAAAAAGAAGTACAGGTTGTTGTGACATCTAACCACATGTTTTCTTGTCTAATTTAAAGCCCGAAAGGGAAGTTTCTATTTCCTAGTAGGGGAAAACTAGAAAAAAACTCAATTATCTAGTAATAGAAGAATAAGTGCAGGTACTAAAGAGGATGACTCGTATCTCCAGGTATTAACTCGGGAGGAGCCTCTGCTCTGCCTTGGTGGTGTAGTGTAGTGGTTAAGGTCATGAACCTTGTAGCCAGCTTATTTGTTTTTGAATCCCAGCTTGGCCACCTACAGCTGTGTGATCTTGGGTAAATCATTAACTTTTCTGTGCCTCAGTTTCCCCATCTATAAAATGGAGTTAATAATAGTGCTTATCACACAGGACTACTGTAAATAAAAAACGGATCAATACATAGAAAGCAACTAGCATATCCATAGTACATACTCAATAAATCTTTGGGATACTGTTAAATAAAAAGCTAGCACAGGTTGGGTGTGGTGGCTCATGCCTGTAATCCCAGCACTTTAGGAGGCTGAGGTGGGCGGATCACAAGGTCAGAAGTTCAAGACCAGCCTGGCCAGTATGGTGAAACCCTGTCTACCAAAAATACAAAAATTAGCTGGACATAGTGGCAGGTGCCTGTAGTTCCCAGCTACTTGGGAGGCTGAGGCAATAGAATTGCTTGAACCCGGAGGCGGAGTATGCAGTGAGCTGAGATTGCACCATTGCACTCCAACCTGGGTAAAAGAATGGGACTCAGTCTCAAAAAAAAGAAAAAATAGCACAGATTCATTTTAGAATTAAGTATACGTGTATGCATTAAAAAAAAATCTGGCCGGGCGTGGTGGCTCACACCTGTAATCCAAGCACTTTGGAGGCCAAGGCGGGCGGATCACCTGAGGTCGAGAGCTCAAGACCAGCCTGACCAACATGGTGAAACCCCGTCTTTAAAAAAAAAATCTATGGGCGACCAGGCACGGTGGCTCACACCTGTAATCTCAGCACTTTGGAAGACTGAGGTGGGCAGATCACTTGAGGTCAGGAGTTCGAGACCAGCCTGGCCAACATGATGAAACTCCATCTCTACTAAAAAAAAAAAAAAAAGTAAAAAAAAAAATCTATGGGCTAATTTACAAAATGTTCCAAAATTATGACTGTTTTTTATTCTATTCCTCACTCTTTCTGTATTCTCTGAAAATGCTTTTTCATAGTGATGAGCCAATACTACTTTTTTTTTTTCTTTTTAAGACAGAGTCTCACTCTTGTTGCCCAGGCTGGAATACTATTTTCATAATCAAGAACAAATTTTAAGTTAATTCCCTTTGTGAGTAAGGAGCTTAAAAAACAACTTTGCCCTCCAGTGTTGAGACCATCAGTGAGTTATTTGCCCATCCTCATTTTTACATGTTTGAGGACTGGTT
This sequence comes from Cheracebus regulus, assembly GCA_963574635.1. NCBI lineage: Eukaryota > Metazoa > Chordata > Mammalia > Primates > Pitheciidae > Cheracebus > Cheracebus regulus. Next base: position 3,182 of record CAUYQU010085776.1, read on the forward strand.
TTGCCTGGGAAATCCTTGAACAGGAAACCAAGTCCACTCCCTGTGAATCAGGATGGGCCTGTTAAAGGCTTTATTGGGCAGAGAGGGGCGGTCCTCCTCTTTCCTCCCCTCCTCTGTATTTTGGGGGAGGAGGGAATGACTCATCCTTCTTTTGGTTTGTTTGGCAGCTGTTTCACTCCCAGTATTTTTCACCCCCAATTTTTCAACAAAATATTGGCAACAAACATGACCCATCCAATCCATAGATCTCCATGCATTTGTCTCAAAGATCAAAGCAGATCCCTGTCTATTTCCCTGCAGGTTAAAGCAAACACACCAACTACAGAGTGATACTTACTCTGTGAAAGGCACTGGTGACACAGCAATGGCAAACAGAAAAATCTCTACTCTGAAGAAGTTAATTTAGGGAGTGAAAAATGCTAGCATGCAAGAAAGCATGATGGAGGTGGAGTTACTTCAGATGGGTGGTCACTGGGGAGGTAGCGTTTGAACTGAAAATGTAAAGTATGCTTCCATTTCTGTAAAACTATTCTGTGTTTGTATATGACTATTTATTATAAGCATAGAGAAGAAGTCTGGAGGGATAATCACTAGACTATTTGTGTTTTTATTTTTATTTTTTTTAGTTCTTACAGACAAGGTTTTGCTTAGTCACCCAGGCTAGAGTGCAGTGGTTCACTGCAGCCTCGAACTCCTGGACTCAAGCAATCCTCCTGCCTCAGCCTCCCCAGTAGCTGGGACTACAGGTCCACACCACCATGCCCAGCTAAGTTTTTATGTTTGTTTTGGAGAGATGAGGTCTCATTATGTTTTTCAGGCTGCTGTTGTTGCTCTTGAACTCTTGGGCTCAAGCAAACCTCCCATCTAGGCCTCCCAAAGTGCAAGGATTATAGGGCACAAATAAGCCAGCCTATTTATGCTTTTAACTCCTGATACTTCTGGAGTTCCATTCTATGCATTGGCCTGAGCACAGCTCTTGGAATACCAAGCTGATTTAGGTAGGCATAATCCCACCCTCAGAGGACTATCTCCTTTTCTAATTCCCCATCCTGGCTGGTCTGGGCTGGACTCCACACACATCATTGCAAGTGACAGAACCCCCACCTCAAACTGGCTTATTCCAAAAAAAAGAAAAAAAAGAGAAAGAATTTATTGGCTTACATAACGAAAAGTCCAGTGGTAAACTGATTCAGGCACAGCTGGATCCAGGGGCTCAACAGCATCAACAGCTCAAGAGAGAACCCTCTGCCTCTCTCCACCTCTCATCTCTGCTTTGCTTCTTGTTGGCTCCACTTCAAGCAAGCTCTCCCCAAGATGGTTTCCAGCAGCTCCTAGCTTCTACTTTTCCAGCCAGCAATTCTAGAGAGAACCTCTTTCCTTGGCTCCCTGAACCAATCATATTGACCTGAGGGATTCAGAAATTCACGTGAGGAGAATGTGTCCACTTCTGGAACAGAAGGGAAAGTCTCCCCCACCTGAACCACATCTGCTGAGCGTGGGAAAAGGCCACCCAAATTCCTAATGGGACGGCCAAGGCAATGCATTATCAGCACATACAGAGCATTAACTATGGCCATACAGTAATGATAAGAGATAGAAGCACTTACCATTCCCATTTTACAGAGTGGAACTGAAGCTCAGTAACTTTACAAGGCCACACAGCTAAGAATTGGAGAAACTGGGACTTGATCAGAGCCTGCCTGGCATCAAAGCCCCCAAAGGATGATGGTGATGTTGATAATAATCAGAATATGGTTGAAGGCTGGGGGCAGTGGCTCATTCTGTAATCCCAGCACTTTGGGAGGCCCAGGCAGGAGGATTGCTTTAGTCCAGGAATTCGGGACCAGCCTGGCAAACATAGTGAGACTTCCTCTCTATAAAAACTAAACAAAATTAGCCTAGTGTGGAAGTGCCTGTGGTCCCAGCTAGCTAGTTGGGAGACTGAGGCAGGAGAATCACTTCAGCTCAGAAAGTTGAGGCTGCAGTGAGCCAAGATTGCACTGCTGTACTCAGCCTGGGAAACAGAGCAAGACCCTGTCTCAAAAAAGAGAATAATAATAATATGATTCCTTTTTTGTTGTTTTGTTTGTTTGTTTGTTTTCACTTTGGCTTGGATGTGTGCTAAGCACGAGTATCCCTAATCTGAAAATCTGAAATCTGAAATGTGCCATCATCCCAAACTTTTTGAGCACCGATGTGATGCTCGACAGAAATGCTCATTGGAGCATTTTGGAGTTCAGATTTTCAGATTAGGAATGCTCAATGGGTAAATAGAATACAAATGTTCCCAAATCCAAAACAATCTGAATTCTGACACACTTCTGGTCTCAGGCATTTCGGATGAGGGATACTCAACCTGTAATAGTAATAAGAGGTACTATTTGTTGAGTGCTTACTGTGTGCTAAGCTTTGCAAGCATGATCTCATTTCATTCTCCCGGTAGCCATTTGAAGCAGACAGAGAGGATGATGTTGTCGACTGACTCCTTGACATCTATCCCAGCCCAGCCACAGGCACTGGAACCAATGAAGCTAAGCCAGTCATGGGACTTGCATCTCCTTGCCAGAGTTTGGTTCTGGAATGGGCCTCTGACCTACCTCTGGCTAATGAGAAATGGAGAGAAGTTTGCCAGATGCTTCTGGGAAACTTCTTCCTCACTATTCTAGGAAGATGGCCTGGAAATGAATCTATTTTCCTACCAGACATGAAAGAGGATGCCTGTGGCCCTGGCTCCTGGCAGTCATCCTGCGATCACGAGGAGGACCAGCCTGAGGATGAAACTGACACTGTGGACAGAGACATGGACAAAGCCTGGCTCCAGGATGAGATCACTAGGCTGCTGGATCTACTGCTACTACCCAGTCCTAGAAATGTCCTGGGGCTCCACAGTAGCCTGTTCCAGTAAAGCATGCATGAGTTTTATTACCCTCTTTTTTCTAGCAAAAGGCATTCTAAAGAACTCAGTAGGTATTTTTATTATCCTTATTTTTCAGGGAGAGTGAGGCTCAGAGGTTGAGTTGCCTGAGATCACAGTGAGCTGGCCTTTGATCCAGAGTTCATCTGACTCCAAACTCACCACACAGTACGGTTCCCACACAGCAATAGTCTTCCTTCCGCCAAATATTTTTAAGCCCTGTCATGCTGGATCTCTGTGATGTGGGTCTTTTATTATCCTTATCACCACCTTTTTTTTTGAGATGGAGTCTCGCTCTGTCACCCAGGCTGGAGTGCAATGGCACAGTCTCGGCTCATTGCAACATCTACCTCCCAGGTACATGCAATTCTCCTGCTAGAACTATAGGCACATACCACCACGCTTGGCTAATTTTTGTATTTTTAGTAGAGACAGGGTTTCACCATGTTGGCCAGGCTGGTCTTGAACTCCTGACCTCGTGATCTGCCCACCTCGGTCTCCCAAAGTGCTGGGATTACAGGTGTGAGCCACCGCACCTGGCCTCAGAAGTGATATTTTGATTGGAACAGTTCAACAGTGAAGGTGAGTGTTGCTCCTGGCTGCACTGTTTGTGGCTATTTAACATCTAGGGTACTTCCTACCTTTCATAAATCCCTTCCTGGGCCAGGCATGGTGGCTCACGCTTGTAATTCCAGAACTTTGGGAGGCCAAGGCAGGCAAATCAGTTGAGGCCAGGAGTGCGAGACCAGCCTGGATTACATGGGGAAACCCCATCCCTACCAAAAGTACAAAAAATCAGCCAGGCGTGGTGGTGCATACCTCTAATCCCAGCTACTCAGGAGGCTGAGGCAGGAGAATCGCTTGAGCCCTGGGGGCAGAGGTTGCAGTGAGCAGAGATCATGCCACTACACTCCAGCCTGGGCAACAGGGCAAGACTCCCTCTCAAAAAAAAAAAAAAAAAAAAAAATCCCTTCTGCTTAAGCTGTTGCTAGTTGACACTACAATTTAGAATGCCTTGCCCAAGTACTCAATAAATACTTGTTGAATAAATGAATGAATGATGACCTCTTGGGAATCTCTCTCTTTCCCACTGATTATATCCCCAAGAAGGAACATCTCAGTCTGAGTCTACATCACAGGCCCTGGATGGGTAGGGTTCTTTCAAAGGTCAGGGACAGGAAAATGACGTGGAATATCCTTATCATTGGCCGGATAGAACACCGAGGCCTTGCAGATGAAAGAGTCTGAGGAAGGAACTGGGGTTATCTCCTGGGGTGGGTGGAGGAGCTGGCTGGAGCCTTGGAATGAAGAGGCTTGGGAAAGGTTAGTGTGTGAGCATGAGGTAGAGAGGAGGCAGTGAAAGTGGGGATCACTCAGCTGTCCCAGGACCACACTAGGGGCTTTCTCTTACTGGGTCCTTTTCTGCCATGCACCCTGGTAAGTCAACTCACAGCGCATACACTTCCTTTGAGCTGAAAAGCAGGCTGGAAAAATACAGTTATGAGGCAAATATTTTAAAAGAGTTCTTGAACCATGTGTCTGCGAAAGCCGCTTTAGCTGTGCGTGACAGAAAACCAATCTTAGGAATTGCTTAGGTTGATTTCCTGCAGAAGCAGATCTGAGACAAGGATTCGTGTGCAGATATTAAATTGTTTACTTGAGAAATGATACCAGGAAGCTCTGGTGGGGGAGGGAAGTGACACAGGGAAGGGAAAGAAGCCAATCGAAGGTCAGTTCCTGAGCAGGTTATCACTCTGGGCAGCTGGCGCTCAATCCTGCTGGGGAACTCTGGGATATAGAGTACAACACATCTCAGAATTATCCAGGTAAAGGGCAAGGGAGTGGGGGCATTTATACACCGACCCCTGTCATTCATTGCTTAAGGGTTGCTTGTAGCGGAGGGTGAAGCCCCCAGCATTCTCAGACTGTGTGTGCAGAGCATGTATGAGAGCAAAGCCCTCAGGCTGCAAGCATAGGTGTGGAAATTGGAAGCCCTCCAGTCACTGTGCGTCAAAAGGATGAGTGCCAAGAGGATATGGATGCAGAAGCCACATCATCTGCTACAGTGACTGAAGTCCACAGAGGAACCATATTGAGGATGGGTGCGGTGGCTCATGCCTATAATCCCAGCACTTTGGGAGGCCGAGGTGGGTGGATCACTTGAGGTCAAGAGTGCGAGACGAGCTTGGCCAACATGACAAAATCCTGTTGCTACTAAAAATACAAAAACAAATAGCTGGGAGTGGTGATGCGTGCCTGTAGTCCCAGCTACTCAGGAGGCTGAAGCATGAGAATTGCTTGAACCTGGGAGATGGAGGTTGCCGTGAACTGAGATGGTGCCATTGCACTCCAGCCTGAGTGACAGTGAGACTTCATTTCAAAAACAAAAAACAACAAAGAGTAACCATAATTGCCTTAAAATGAAAAAAAAAAAAAAAAGAGTAACCATATTGACTCCTGACAAATAACATGTTCAAAAATATGTGGCTGGCTTCAGGTACAGCTGGCTTCAGGGGCTTGTAAGTTACCAGGACTCAGTCTTTCTCTCACTCTCACAGTGGTGGCCGCCTTTGAGCTTCCAACCCTCTTCACACTGGCCTAGCACAGCAGAAGCAAAACAATCCCAGCAAAACCCCGAGGAATGACACACTAGGCCACTTGGGGCCATGCCCATTTCTGAGCCAATCCCTGTGGACGGAGGGAGGAGGGGCGCTGCTGATTGGCCAGCATGGAGCATTTAGCCTTCCCTGGAGCCAAGGCTAAAGTTAGTGCTGCCTACCTTTCACATGGACAGGATGTAAAGAAGGGGGCTCCCAGAGAAATTGGGGTGCTGTTATGAGAGGATAGGGGTATTCATAGTGAGTAGACAAAACCAAAAGGTAGATATAATCTAAATCTTCACTCTGTAGACAAGGAACCAGTATCTTAAAAATATAAAGGTCGGGCGTGGTGGCTCATGCCTGTAATCCTAGCACTTTGCGAGGCCGAGACAGGCGGATCACCTGAGGTCAGGAGTTCAAGACCAGCCTGGCCAACATGGCAAAACCCTATTTCTACTAAAAATACAAAAATTACCTGGGCATGGTGGCACATGTCTGTAATCCCAGCTACCCAGGAGGCCAAGGCAGGAGAATCACTTGAATCCGGAAGGTGGAGGTTTCAGTGAGCTGGGATCGCACCATTGTACTCCAGCCTGGGCAAGAAGAGTAAAACTCCTTCTGTGTGTGTGTGTGGGGGGGGGGGGGGGGTGCAGAATATATGTGTGTGTGTCTGTGTGTCTGTGTGTCTGTATACAGTATAATATTTTTTATTGTCTATCCCCAGGTATGGGAAGGGCCTTGCCCCAAGTCATTCAGTTAGCAGCAGTTCCAGCTTCCTGTCTTCACCTAGTGTCTTTTCTCCTGGAGCAGGTGGTCTCCCAATAAACAGGGTTTGTTTACCCAACACAAACCCATTAGTGTCCTTCCTGTCCTAGGTTCTTCTCCCAGTACACACCCAAGGTGACTCTAATACCTGTCTTTCTATTTTCTCTTTTTAAGAGACAGGGATGGCCGGACGAGGTGGCTCACGCCTGTAATCACAGCACTTTGGGTGGCTGAGATGGGCGGATCACGAGGCCAAGAGATCAAGACCATCCTGGCCAACATGGTGAAACCCTGTCTCTACTAAAAATACAAAATTAGCCGGGCATGGTGGCTCATGCCTGTGGTCCCAGCTACTCGGGAGGCTGAGGCAGAAGGAATCGCTTGAACCCAGGAGGCGGAGGTTGCAGTGAGCCAAGATTGTACCACTGCACTCCAGCCTGGTGACAGAGCAAGACTCCATCTCAGAAAAAAAAAATAAGAGACAGGGTTGCCCAGGCTGGAGTGCAGTGTTGTGATCACAGCTCACTGCAGCCTCAAACTCCTGGGCTCAAGCGATCCTCTCATCTCACCCTCCCAAGAAGCTGGGAGTACAGGCATGTATTACCACAACCGGCTAATTTTTTTTTAACTTTTTGTAGAGATAGGGTCTTACTATATTCCCCAGGCTGATCTCAAACTCTCAGCCTCAATCAATCCTCTTGCCTTGGCCTCCCAAAGTGCTGGCATTACAGGCATGAACCAACCACTGTGTCTGTTTACTTCCTGCTTTTACTAAATAAAAAATATGTATGTAGTGGCTCATGCCTGTAATCCCAGCACTTTGGGAGGCCGAGGTGGGTGGATCACGAGGTCAAGAGACCGAGACCATCCTGGCCAACATAGTGAAACCCCGTCTCTACTAAAAATACAGTGGTGGCGCACGCCTGTAGTCCCAGCTACTTCAGAGGCTGAGGCAGGAGAATTGCTTGAACCTGGGAGGCGGAGGTTGCAGTGAGCCGAGGTCAAGCCACTGCACTCCAGCCTGGTGCCTGGTGACCGAGTGAGACTCTGTCTCAAAAAAAAAATATATGTATATATATATATATATATATATATATGTATATTTATATATTTGTTAAATATATATAGAGAGAGAGAGAAAGATGAGCAATGTAGCTATAAATAGATGAATGGAGAGATAGATGGAGGTATGTTGAGATGTTGAGATGGGGTCTTGCTCTGTCATCCAGGCTGCAGCACAATGGCACAATCAAGGCTCACTGCAGCCTCAACCTCTCAGGCTTAAGTAATCCTCCCACCTCAGATAGCTGGGACTATAGGCACATGCCACCGTGCCCAGCTAATTTTTAAAAAATTTGTTTTGTAAAGGCAGGGGTCTCACTATGTGGACCAGGCTGGTCTCTAACTCCTGGCCTCAAATGATCTTCCCACCTCAGCCATACCTGGCTTAAACAAATATTTAAATCCCTATTTCCAAGAGGTTAAATAAATGATGTAATGCCAGAGTTTACATGAGCCATGTGGGCGTGTCGGGGAAGAGTTCTCCACTGGCTGTTAGTCGTGTGGCTACCCCTAGCCACAAGGAAGGCTGGGATAGATAGTAAAGCCATGGGAAGCCATGTGCCAAGCTAAAAATAGGTAAACTCTTACTAGGAGAGAGAAGAGAAGAACAGACTTTAGGGGATCATTTGCAATCTTTGACCAAAGCATCTGACTCTGAGACGCTCCATAAGAGGTAATTGCTATTGTAGTTGTCTCTTTTTTAAAAAAAACTCAGAAGGTATATTTTTGTTTGTTTGTTTTTGTTGAGACAGAGTCTTGCTCTGTTACCCAGGCTGGAGTGCAATGGTGCAATCTCGGCTTACTGCAACCTCTGCCTCCCAAGTTCAAGCAATTCTCCTGCCTCAGCCTCCGGAGTAACTAGGATTACAGGTTTGTGCCATCATGCCTGGACAATTTTTGTACTTTTAATAGAGATGGGGTTTCACCGTGTTGGCCAGGCTGTTCTCAAACTCCTGACCTCAAGTGATTCACCTACCTCAGCCTCCCAAAGGCTGGGATTACAGGCATGAGCCATCATGCCGGGCCTCAGAAGGTATACTTGAAAGATACACATAAATGCTGGGTGCTGATATCATTCTGCACTGGACTTTGGAATCAATAAAATAGAGTTTACATTTTTATTTCATGCCTTCCTGAGCTGCGTGATGTTTGCTGGGGAAATTTCCTTAAACTCTCTGAACCCTGCCTTCATCATTTGTTAAGCAAGGATAATGGTATATTACTCATCAAGGACTGAGAAAATCAAATAAGACAATGGACATAAAGCTGAAGTATAGTATCCAGTCCAAAGAGAGTATTCAATACATGGTCATTTTATTGATAAGGAGTCTGTGCTGGGTAAGAACATGAGCTTAGAGATCAGAGAGAACAGAGTTTAAATACAGGCTTTAATTTCCTGACTGAGCAAATGATTTAAGCTCTCTGTGCCTCAGTCTCTGAAATGGAGGCAGTAACACTTCCAGCCCACTGGGTGGTTGAAGCATGAAGGAATGGATAGCACATTTATTTATTTATTTTTATATTTATTTATTTTTTAATTTTTTGAGATGGAGTCTCCCTCTGTTGCCCAGGCTGGAGTGCAGTGGTGCAATGTCGGCTCACTGCAACCTCTGCTTCATGGGTTCAAGCAATTCACCTGCCTCAGTCTCCCAAGTAGCTGAGATTACAAGCACGTGCCACCACACCCGGCTAATTTTTGTATTTTTAGTGGAGATGGGGTTTCATCATGTTGGCCAGTCTAGTCTCGAACTCCTGACCTCAAGTAATCACCCGCCTCGGCCTCCCAAAGTGTTGGGATTACAGGCGAGCTACCATGCCCAGCCAGATGGCACATTTAAAGCAGTCAAGCAAGTAGTACTTGGCTTTATTTCATGTTATTATTAGGTTCCTTTTTCTCTTTGAGGGCATGGAGGAACAGACAGGGTCAAAAGGCAGTTGCTACAAAAATATGAAGTTCGTAGCAAGTCATACACAAAAGAATCCGTGTCGTGTGCTGCCATTCCATCAAGTTCAAAAACCGGCAAAAATAATCACTGCTGTTGGAATCAGGATAACGGTTATCGCTGAGGATGGAAACAACTTGAAGGGAGCTTCTCCAGGGCTGGAATGTTCTGTCCCTTGAGCTGGGGCCTGGTTACCCTGCTGTGTTGCCTTTGTGAGAATGTATCGAGCCATCACTCCTGTGTGCACTTTCCTTATTTGCGCATTTTTCTGTATGTCTGTTACACTTCAATAAAAAACTTTCCCTCCAAAAGTCTTTGTGGTCTGTTGGAAGCCGGCAATGGCCGAGAGGCCAAGGGGCACAGGTGGGGACTCTTCCTTGCCAGCCACCGCAGTTTCCGTTTCAGCTCAAGGTACAGCAATCAATTTCCCCTTCAGATTCATGACTTGGTGCCCAAGCCTCTTGGTGCCCTACAGCCTCTGGCCACAAAGCTCCCCTTGCCCCTGTAATGTGGCCTGATTCCATTTCTGCATCTGGGTCCAGTCTGGGGCTAGCCAGCCTGACGGTCCATATTATCAGACACCGGGACTGTGGGACGGACTTGTTTAGAAGGAAATTTCAATCAGTAGCCTTGGGCAGCAGCTTCAGATCAACCTCAGATCGAACACACAAGGAGGACTGGTGCTGTCTGTTCTTTTATTTATTAATTCAAAAGGCAAGTTGTAGGCACCTAACATGTACATGGCTCATGGTTGGTACGAAGATACTTCATTCATGCATGCATGGATCCATTCATTCATTCATGTACCTTACCTACTAGGCACCGTGCTGGGTGCTGGGAATGCATCTGTGTAGAAAACAGACAAGGTCCCTGCTCTCCTGGAGCTGATTTATTGGTGGAGGGAAATAGAAAATAAATAAGTAACTTGCCCAGCATGGGTTCACTTATAATCCCAGCCCTTTGGGAAGCTGAGGCGCGTAGATTGCTAGAACCCAGGAGTTTGAGACAAGCCTGGCCAACATGGCGAAACCCCTTCTCTACGAAAAAATACAAAAATTAGCCAAGTGTGGTGATGCGTGCTTGTGGTACCAGCTACTTGGGAGGCTAAGGTGGGAGGATTGCTTGAGCCAATGAGATGGAGGTTGCAGTAAGCCATGATCACACCACTGCACTCCAGCCTGGGTGACAGAGTGAGACCCTGTCTCAAAAAAATAAAAATAAAAAAGTAAATATACAATATGTTAGATGGTATGAGTGCTATGGAGAAAAAAAATTTTTTTTTGAATGGAGTCTTGCTCTGTCGCCCAGGCTGGAGTGCAGTGGTGTGATCTTGGCTTACTGCAACCTCTGCCTCCAGGGTTCAAGCGATTCTCCTGCCTCAGCCTCCTGAGTAGCTGGGACTACAGGTGCATGCTACCACATCCAGCTAATTTTTGTATTTTTAGTAGAATTGGGGTTTTACCATGATGGCCAGGATAGTCTTGCTCTCCTGACCTCGTGATCCACCTGCCTCGGCCTCCCAAAGTGCTGGGATTACAGGTGTGAGCCTCCGCTTCCGGCTGCTATGGAGAACATTTAAGCAGAGACAGGGATAGTGAGTGCAAGACGTGTTTGAGGGCAGGTTGCAATTTTTAATAGAGTGCTCAGAAAATGACTTCCTGAGAAGGTGGCATTTAAGCAAAGACTTGAAGAAGCCAAGGGAGTTGGTCATTTGAATGTGCGAGGGAGGGCTGGGTGTGTGGCTCACCCCGGTAATCCTAGCCCTTTGGGAGGCTGAGGTGGGAGGACTGCTTGAGGCCAAAAGTGTGAGACGAGCCTGGAACACATAGCAAGACTCCCATAAATAAATTATTGTGGCACATACCTGTAGTCTCAGCTACTCAGGAGGCTGATGTGACAGAACCAGAACGTGTCTAAAAAAAGAGTATCTGAATATGTGAGGAAAGACTGAGAAGGAGCAACTATCATTAAAATAATATTAACAGGCCAGCCACAGCAGTTCATGCCCATAATCTCAACACTTTTGGAGGCCAAGGTGGGCAGATCACCGGAGGTCAGGAGTTTGAGACTAGACTAGTTTCACACGGTGAAACCCCGTCTCTAGAAATAATACAAAATTAGCTGGGCATGGTCATGCATGCCTGTAATTCCAGCTACTCGGGAGGCTGAGGCAGGAGAATCCTTTGAACTCAGGAGTCAGAGGTTGCAGTGAGCCGAGATTACGCCATTGCACTCCAGCCTGGGCAACGAGAGCAAAACTCCATCTCAAAAAAAAAGGATCATCTGGGGTGTAGCTAGAGAATCAGTCAATCATTCAACAGTCATTTATTTAGAATCTATATTAGGCCCAAAGGTAAATTTACTATAATTTACCAGTACTGGGTGGTGCTGGGAGTTCTAGAGTGTTCTGGGGTGAGGGAGGAGCAGGCTTTGTGTTGATATCTCTGGTAAATTGCCTAAAGAGATCTCAGATGAAAGGATCCTGACTCTTCAAGTGTCCAGTAAATGGAAGTAAACAATTATTTCCTTTGTCAATAAATGCTTCCTAATCTATTTCATATTTATAGTTTTGTATTCTTTTTCTAAAATTTCATGAACTTCAAGACTTATATCCCTGGATGCAACCCTGCTGGGCCAGGCCTTCTATCAGTGCCCAGAGTCAAAGATGAGCCCGAAGTCTGATGGGGTTAAGTGATCACCACACAGTGACGTGTGCCCTGATGGGGGAAGTAGAAGCACCATTGGTGGCCCCAAGCCTGTCATTCTATCTTTTCCCCTTTCCTCTTCTTTTTTTTTTGTTTTGTTTTGTTTTTCATTTTTGAGGCAGAGTCTTGCTCTGTCCCCCAGGCTGGAGTGCAGTAGCCTGATCTCAGCTCACCATAATCTCTGCCTCCTGGGTTCAAGTGATTCTCCTGCCTCAGCCTCCTGAGTAGCTGGAATTACAGGGGCACACTGCCATGCCCGGCTAATTTTTTTTTTTTTTGTATTTTCCTAGAGATGGGGTTTCACCATGTTGGCCAGGCTGGTCTCAAACTCCTGAACTCAGGCAATCCGCCTGCCTTGGCGAACCAAAGTACAGGCGTGAGCCACCACACTCTGCCCATTAGGCATCATTCTAAGCCCTTTACTCAGAGTCTCACTTTAGCCTCAGAACAACCCTACTACAAGGGAGGTACAATTGGTTAGTCCGTTTTACAGACAAACACATTGAAACACAGGGAGGTTAAAAACTTTGGCCAGATGCTGTGGCTCACATCTGCAATCTCAGCCCTTTGGGAGGCCGAGGTGGGAGGATCACTTGAGGTCAGGAGTTTGAGACCAGCATGGCCAACATGGTGAAACCCCATCTCTACTAAAAATACACAGTTTAACTCAGTGTGGTGGTGGGCACCTGTAATCCCAGCTACTTGGGAGGTTGAGGTAGGAGAATCACTTGAACCCAGGAGGCAGAGGTTGTAGTGAGCCAAGATCACATAACTGCACTCCAGCCTTGGCAATAGAATGAGACTCCATCTCAAAAAAAAAAAAAAAAAGAACTTTGCCAAGGTCACATAGCTGGCAATGTGGAAAAAGCAAGGGTCCAGCCTGGGCAGCAGTGTCCACAGTGTCTGAATACTATGGCTATCTGTGACTTGCGCCTGCCCAGAATCCTAATTTTCCCTTGGGGAACCACCCCACCCCTATAATCTATATGGTTTGGGTGAAGCTGACCACAAACCTGGATCTAGAATGGGTCGTGTCACCCAGTCTTAGTCCCCCAGAACAGAAAATTATCCTGGCTATGGCGATTAATTCAAAGGTGATGCCAGCCAGGCCAATGTGAACCTTCCATCCTATCTCCACTAAACACTGTAAGTGAAAAGATACTACCTCAGGGTAGTAAGAGCTCAGCAGTCCAGAGCTGCCAAGGCCATCTTTGTCACCTACTTGAAAAGGAAGGCAGCACAGGGCAAATCTGAACTGGAGAAATGGAGCAAGACAAAGTTCCACTGACGTTGCTTAAGCTCCTGGATCCAGCCATGCCTGAAATACTCATGGACTTTTCAATTGTATAAGCTAGTATATTCTGCTCCTCTCCTTGCTCTTTTTGGATCAGGCTAGTTGAGCACATCGTAAGTGCACATGTTCTAACACAGATCATGGCTTAGGTCATGGTCACAGCCTGCCCATCATTATTATTACTATTATTGAGATGGAGGCTTGCTCTGTCACCCAGGCTGGAGTGTGGTGGTATGATCTCAGCTCACGGTAGCCTCCACCTCCCAAGTAGCTGGGACTACAGGCATATGCCACCACAACTGGCTAGCTTTTGTATTTTTAGTGGAGACTGGGTTTTGCCATGTTGGCCAGGCTAGTCTTGAATTCCTGACCTCAAGTCATCCACCTGCCTTGGCTTCCCAAAGTGCTGGACTCCTGACTCCTATTATTATTTTTTTAAAACTTTTTCCTAGGTCGGGCGTGGTGGCTCATGCTTTAATCCCAGCACTTTGGGAGGTCGAGGAGGATGGATCACCACTGCACTCCAGCCTGGCTGACAGAGTGAGTCTCCTTCTAAAACAAAACAAAACTTTTTCCTATAAGAGCTTTACTGAGATATAATTCAGATACCACATAATTTCCCTGTTTAGAGTGTATGACTTAGGCCGGGTGCAGTGGCTCACGCCTGTAATCCCAGCACTTTGGGAAGCCTAGGCAGGCGGATCACGAGGTCAAGAGACCGAGACTATCCTGGCCAACATGGTGAAACCCCAATTCTACTAAAAATACAAAAATTAGCTGGGCATGGTGGTGTGCGCCTGTAGTCCCAGCTACTCGGGAGGCTGAGGCAGGAGAATTGCTTGAACCTGGGAGGCGGAGGTTGCAGAGATCGCACCACTGCACTCCAGCCCAGTGCCTGGCAACAGAGTGAGACTCTGTCTCAGAAAAAAAAAGAAAAAAGTGTATGACTTAGTGGGTTTTCACACATTTGAAGTTGTGCAACCAAATCTCCAATCAATTTCGGAGCCTTTTCACTGCTCCCAAAAGAAACCCCATACCCATTAGCAGTCAATCCCCATTTTCTCCAAAATCCCTCAGCCCTGGCAACCACTAATCTACTTTCTGCCTCTATCGATTTGCCTATACTGGACATTTCATATGAATGAAATCATGTAACATATGCTCCTTTATGATATTCTTTCGTTTCTGTTTTGTTTTGTTTTAGAAACAGTCTTGCTCTGTCGCCCAGGCTGGAGTGCAGTGGTGCAATCTTGGCTCACTGCAACCTCTACCGCCCAGGTTGAAGCAATTCTCCTGCCTCAGCCTTCCACGTGGCTGGGACTACAGGTGCACGCCGCCATGCCCAGATAATTTTTTTGTATTTTAGTAGAGATGGGGTTTGACCATATTGCCCAGGTTGGTCTCAAACTCCTGAGCTCAGGCAATCTGCTCACTTTGGCCTCCCAAAGTGCTAGGATTACAGGCATGAGCCACTGCACCCAGCCTGTTCTTTTGTTTAATACGTTTTGCCAGTTAATCTGTATTGTAGTAAGTATCAGCCTCTATTTCTTTTTATTACTCAATTAGACTCCATCGTATGGATATATACATTTATTTATTCATTTATAGGCCGGGCATGGTGGCTCATGCCTGTAATCCCAGCACTTTGGGAAGCTGAGGTGGGCAGATCACCTGAGGTGAGGAGTTCAAGACCGGTCTGGTCAATGTGGTGAAACCCCATCTCTACTAAAAATAGAAAAATTAGCTGGGCATGGCGGCGGGTACCTGTAATTCCAGCTACTCAGGAGGCTGAAACAAGAGGATTGCTGGAACCCAGAACGCAGAGGCTGCAGTGAGCCGAGATCGCACCACTGCACTCCATCCTGAATGACAGAAGGAGACTGTCTTAAAAAATATATATAGATATAGGCTCTTTGAGGAAGACGTGGTCGTAGCAGTTGGTCCACACGCTCCTGCTCCTGGCTCACTGCTGTTCACTCTTGCCGAGGAACAAGTCAGTCAGGAAGCCACGCAGCAGCCATGGATTTTAAGGATACCAGAAAAACACCTGTGGAGCCAGAGGTGGAAATTCACCAAATTCAAATCACACTAACAAGCCGCAACATAAAATCCCTGGAGAAGGTGTGTGCTGATTTGATCAGAGGAGCAAAGGAAAGGAATCTCAAAGTGAAAGGACCAGTTCAGATGCCTACCAAGACTTTGAGAATCACTACAAGAAAAACTTCTTGTGGTGAAGGTTCTAAGACACGGGATCGTTTCCAGATGAGAATCCACAAGCGACTCACTGACTCACACAGTCCTTCTGAGATTGTTAAGCTGATGACTTCCATCAGTATTGAGCCAGGAGTTGAGGTGAAAGTCACCATTGCAGATGCTTAAGTCAGCTATTTTAATAAATGGGTTACCAGTTGAAAAATATATATATACTTATTTATCAGTTGTTGGATATTTGGATTGTTTTCACTTTGAGGTATAATGAATAATACTGCAGTGAACTTTCATGAACAAATTTTGTGAGGCTGTATGTTTTCCATTCTTGGGTATATACCTGGGGGAGAATTGCTGGGTGATATGGTAACCCTATGTTTACACTTTTTTTTCTTTTTTCAGTAGAGATGGGGTCTCACTGTCAAGGTTGCCCAGGCTGGTCTCAAACTCCTAAGTTCAAGTGATTCCTCCGTCTCTGCCTCCCAAAGTGCTGGGATTTCAGGCACTTGAGTCACTGTACCCAGCTCATTTAGCCTTTTGAGGAACTGCTAGACTGCTTCCCAAAGTGGCTGCCCCACTTTACATTCCTACTAGCAGTGTATGAGCACTCCCTTACTTTTGCTGTGTCTCTGGCAAGTTGCTTCAACTCTCTGGGCCTCAGTTTTCCTGTATCATAAATGGGGATGCTCTATTGTAAAGATTAAACAGAGATTATTACTGGGTACAGTGACTGTACTCCTAGCATTTTGAGAGGCTGAGGTGAGAGGATCTCTTGAGCCCAGGAGTTAGAGAACAGCTTAGACAACACAGCAAGTCCTCATCTCTACAAATAATTTTTAAAAATTAGCCAGGCAGCCGGGTGTAGTGGCTTACACCTGTAATCCCAGCACTTTGTGAGGCCAAAGTGGATGGATCACCTGAGATCAGGAGTTTGAGACCAGCCTGGCCAACATGGCAAAAACTCCATCTCTTCTAAAAATACCTAAAAATACAAAAAGTAGCCGGGCATGGTGGCACATGCCTGTAATCCCAGCTACTTAGGAGGCTGAGGCAGGAGAATCACTTGAACCAAGGAGATGGAGGTTGCAGAGAGCTGAGATTGCACCACTGCACTCCAGCCTGGGCGACTTACCTGGAGTCTTGGGAAAAAAAACAAAAACAGAAGTTCGCCCGTGTGGTGGTACACACCTATAGTCCTAACTAATTGGGAGGCTGAGGTGGGAGGATCACCTGAGTCCAGGAGGTCAAGGCTGCAGTGAACTGTGTTCCAGCCTCTGCACTCCAGTCAGGGTGACTGCTTGAGAACCTGTCTCAAAATAAAAAAAAAAGTGATATGAGATTTGAGGCAAGTGTGGCTGGATGCAGTTGCTCACGCCTATAATCCCAGCACTTTGGGAGGTCGAGGAGAGAGAGTGGATCACCTGAGGTCAGGAGTTCGAGAACAGCCTGACCAACATGGTGAACCCCACCTCCGCTGTCTCTATTAAAAAAGAGAGAGAGAGAGATTTGAGGCAGTGTCTGACATTCCAGGCTTCAGTTCTCTTCTGTGAAGTGAGAACAGCAAAAGCATTTTCCTCATAAGTTTCCTCTGAGCGTGAAACAAGACCCGGCTGCTAGAGATAGGATACACACAGATAAATGGTGGCTTTGGCTGGGCACGGTGGCTCATGCCTGTAATCCCAGCACTTTGGGAGGCCAAGGTAGGTAGATCATGAGGTCAAGAGATTGAGACCATCCTGGCCAACATGGTGAAATCCTGTCTCTGTTAAAAATACAAACATTAGCTGGGCGTGGTGGTGTGGGCCTGTAGTCCCAGCTACTTGGGAGGCTGAGGCAGGAGAATTGCTTGAACCTGGGAGGAGGAGGTTGCAGCGAGCCCAGGTGGTGCCATTGCACTCCAACCCAGTCAACAGAGCAAGACTCCCTCTCAAAAAAAAAAAAAAAAAAAAAAAAAAAAAAAA
>CAUYQU010085781.1:0-13219 GCA_963574635.1 Cheracebus regulus
TAATCACATTAATTGATTTCCAAATGTTGAACCAACTTTTCAACACATAAATAAATCCTGCTAGAAACAAATAGAAAACCCTTTTGCCATCCCTTACAACAATGATACCAAGCTAGAACAATGATGATAATATATTCAAAATTATAAAAACCCACTCCAAAAATTAAAAAATAAATCAAAAACCTTATACAATTTCCAAAAAAAAAAAAAAAAAAAAAAAAAAAAAAAAAAAAAAAAACAGAAAAAGACAAGGAGGCCCAATCCCACCACTCCTATTTAACATAGTACTGAAGTCCTAGCCACAGCAATCAGGCAAGAGAAAGAAATAAAAGGTATTCAAAGAGGAAGAGAGGAAGTCAGACTACCTGTTGGAGGATGGACATGCTTCCCTATCTAGATACCCAGTAGTCTCACCCCAAAACTCCTTCAGCTGATAAACAAATTCAGCAGAGTTTCAGAATACAAAATCAATGGACAAAAATTACTAGCATTTCTATACACAAATAACAGCCAAGCTGAGAGCCAAATCAGGAATTCAATCCCATTCACAATTGCCACAAAAAGATTAAGATGCCTGGGAATACAGCTAACCAGAGAAGTAAAAGATCTCTACAATGAGAAGTACAAAAACAATGCTCAAAGAAATCAGAGATGCTACAAACAAATGTAAAAATACTCCATGCTCATAGATAGGAAGAATTAATATTATTTAAATGACCATATTGCCCAAAGCAATTTACAAATTCAATGATATTCCTATTAAACTACCATTGACATTCTTCACAGAACTAGTTTAAACTATCTTGAGATTCATATGGAACAACAACAACAAAAAGCCTGAATAACCAAGGCAAACCTTAGCAAAAAGAACAAAGCAAGTATCATACTACTTGACTTCAAACTATGCTATAGGGCTACAGTAACCAAAACAGCATGGCTCTGGTATGAAAACAGACATATAGACCAATAGAACATTATAGAGGGCCCAGAAATGATACAAACCTACAACCATCTGATTTTCAACAAAACTGACAAAAACAAGCAATGGGGAAAGGACTCCTCATTTAATAAATGGTGCTGCGATAACTGGCTTGCCATATGCAAAAGATTGAAGCTGGACCCTCTCCATACACCACATACAAAAATCAACTCAGATGGAATAAAGACTTAAATATAAGTACCAAAACTATAAAAAACCTGTAATGCAACCTAGGCAATACCATTTTAGACATAGGAATGAGTAATGATTTCATGATGACAATGCCAAAAGGAATTGCAGCAAAAGCAAAAATTGACAAATGTGATTTAAACTTAAGAGCTTCTGCACAGCAAAAGAAACTACCAACAGAATAAAGAGACAACCTATAGAATTGGAGAAAATATTTGCAAACTATATATTCAACAAGGGTCTAGTACCCAGCATCTACAAAAAACTTAAAGTTTCCAAGCAAAAAGCAAACGATCCCATTGAAAAGTGGGCAAAGGACATAAACAGACATTTTTCAAAGCAGACATACATGCAGCCAATAAGCATGTGGGAAAAAAGCTCAGTATCACTGATGATTAGAGAAATGCAAAACTAAACCAAAATGAGATACCATCTCACACTAATCAGAATGGCTATTAATAAAAAGTCAAAAAATAACAGACTCTGGCAAGACTATGGAGTAAAGGGGATGCTTATCCACCACTGATGGGAGTGTAAATTAGTACAACTATTGTGTAAAGTAGTATCTCTAAGACCTAAAAAGAGAACTATCATTTAACCCAGCAATGTCATCAGTGAGTATATATCCAAAGGAATATATACAATTCTATCATAAAAACACATGCATGCGCATGTTCATTGCAGCACTATTCACAATAGCAAAGACATGGAATCAACCTAAATACCTAGTAATGATAGACTGGATAAAGAAAATATAATACATACACAGCATGGAATACTATGCAGTCACAAAAAAGAGTGCAAGATCATGTCCTTTCCAAGAACATGGTTGGATCTTGAGGACATTATCCTTAACAAACTAACATAAGAACAGAAAATCAAATACCACATATTTCTATAAGTGAGAGCTAAATGATAAGAACACATGGACACAATAAGGGGAACAACAGACACTGGGGTCCACTTGAGGGTGAAGGGTGGGAAGAGGGAGAGGATTCGAAAAAATAACTAATGGGCACTAATGGTGACAAAATAGTCTATACACCAAACCTCCATGACACAAATTTACCTATATAACAAACCTGCATGTATACCTCTGAACCTAAAATAAAAGCTTTTAAAAATATGTAAAACCTGAATAAAATAGTAATTTTTGGTTTTTTTTCAAAAAAGGAAAATCAGATGCCACCTCATGATCAGAGAGAGAATTTCACGACTGAAAGCCACCTGGAAGGTTTGCCAAGGGGCAGAAAGTTTGGGGTGGTAACATAGTTTGAATGTCCCCTCCAAATCTCATGTTGTGATGTAATCCTCAGTGTTGGAGGTGTGGCATGATGGAATGTGTTGGGTTATGGGTGTGGATTTCTCATGGCTTGGTTCAGTCCTTGCAATAGTGATCTGGTTGTTTAAAACTGTGGTGCCTCCCCTTTCCCACTCTTGCTCCTGTTCTGGCTATGTAATGTGCCTGCTCTCCTCACCTTCTCTCATGAGTAAAAGCTCCCGGAGGCCTCCTCAGAAGACAAGCAAATGCCAATGTTATTCTTGTACAGACTGCAGAACTATGAGCCAATTAAACCTCTTTTCTTTATTTAAAGAACAAAACTTAAAGATTAGTTGGGTAAGTCCAAAATCCTCAACAAATTAGGCATAAAGGGAACATATCTCCAAATATTAAAAGCCATGTATGACAGACCCAGACCCACAGGCAACATCACACTACATGGGCAAAAGTTGATAGCATTCCTCCTAAGAACTGGAACAAAACAAGGATTCCTGTTTTCATCATTTCTATTCAACATGGTACTGGTAGTCCTAGCTAAAGCAGTCAAGCAAATGAAAGGAATAAAGAATATCCAGTTTGGAATAGAGGAAGTTAGGCTATCTCTGTTTGCCAATAATATGATTGCATACCTAGAAAACCCTAAGGACTCCTCCAAAAGACTCAGAGATTTGATAAATGAATTCAGTAAAGTCTCATGTTATAAAAGCAATGTACATAAATTAGTAGCACTGCTATATACCAACAATGAACAAGCAGAGAATCAACTCAAGAACTTTATCCATTTTACAATAGTTACAAAGAAAATGAAATATCTAGAAATACAGCTAACTGAGCAAGTAAAAGATCTGTACTAGGAGAACTACCAAAAACTGCTGAAAGAAATCAGAGATGACTCCAACAAACAAAAATACATCCCATGTTCAAAGACTGGAATAATATCGTGAAAAAATGACCATACTCTCCAAAGCAATCTACAGATTCAGTGCTATTCCTATCAAAATACCAAGATCATTTTTTACAGGATTAGAAAAAAAATCCTAAACTTTATAAAACCAAAAAAAGCCTTCAAATAGCCAAAGCAATCCTAAGCAAAAGGAGCAAAGCCAGAGGAATCACACTATCCAACTTCAAATTATACCAAAAGGCTATAGCAGCCAAAACAGCATGGTACTGATATAAAAATAGATACAGATCAATGGACAGCATAGAGAACTCAGAAATAAAGCTAAATACTTACAATTAATTGATCTTTGACAAAGCATGTAAAAAAGTAAGTGGGGAAAGACACCCTATCCAATATATGTGGCTGGGAAAATGGGATAGCCACATGTAGACAAATGGAACCAGATTCCTACCTCTCACCATATACAAAAATAAACTCAAGACGGATTAAAGAGGCCATGCATGGTGGCTCACTCCTGTGATCCGAGCACTTTGGGAGGCTGAGGCGGGCAGATCACTTGAGGTTAGAAGTTCAAGACCGGCCTGGCCAACGTGGCAAAACCATGTCTCTACTAAAAATACAAAGGTTAGTTGGGCATGGTAGCATACGCCTGTAATCCCAGCTACTAGGGAGGCTGAGGCAGGAGAGTTGCTTGAACCAAGGGGGCGGAGGTTTCAGTGATTCTGGATGGTGCCACCACACTCCAGGCTGGGCGACAGAGGTAGACTTCATCTCAAAAAAATAATAATAATAATTAAAATTTTTAAAAAGACAGATTAACAACTTAAATCTAAGAAGAAAACCTAGGAAAAGCTCTTCTAGACAAAGAATTTATGATTAAAATCTCAAAAACAAATGCAACAAAAACAAATATAAATAAATGGACTTAATTGAACTAAAAAGCTTCTACACAACAAATAATAATAATAAACAGAATAAACCCACAGAATGGAAGAAAATATTTGCAAACTATGTATCTAACAAACAACTAATGTGGAATCTATAAGGAACCCAAACAAATCGGCAAGAAAAAAACAATCTCATCAAAAAGTAGGCAAATGATATGAATAGACATTTCTTGAAGGTATTCAAATGGCCAACAAATATATGAAAAATACTCAGCATCACCAATCATCAGGTAAATGCAAATTAAAACCAAAATGAGATACCATGTTACTCCAGCCAGAAAGAATGGTCATTATTAAAAAGTCAAAAAAAAAAAAAGATTTTGGTGTGGACGTGGTAAAAAGAGAATGTTTAAACACTACTAGTAGAAATGTAAATTAGTACAAATTCTATGGAAAACAGTAGGACATTTCGCAAAGAAATAAAAGTAGGTCTACCATTTGATCCAACGATCCCACTACTGGATATCTACCCAAAGGAAAAGAAGTTATTACATCAAAAACACATCTGTATACATATGTTTATCACAGAACAATTTATAATTGCAAAGATATGGAATCAACTTAAGTGTCCATCAACCAAAGAGTAGATAAAGAAAATGTGATATATATACACCATGGAATACTCCTCAGCCATAAAATAAGAATGAAATAACATCTTTTTCAGTAACTTGGATAGAGCTGGAGGCCATTATTCTAAATGAAGTAACTCAGGAATGGAAAGTCAAATGCCATATATTCTCACTTATAAGTGGAAGCTAAGATACAGGTATGCAAAGGCATATAGAGTGGTATAAAAGACATTGGAGCCTCAGAAGTGGGGAGGGTGGGAGGAGGACGAAAGACAAACTACATATTGGGTACAATGTACAGTACTCAAGTAAAAGTTGCACTTAAATCCCAGTCCTCAGCACTATACAATTTATCCCTGTAACCAAAGCACTTATTCCCCTAAAGCTATTGAATTTTTAAAAAACCACACACACACAATTACAACTTTTAGTCTGGGCTACATTTTCCTGACACTGATGCAATACCCTTCTGAGTATTGTGCCTGATTTCCATAAATTTTGAGGTTTTTACTGTGGCTAATGAAAACATTAATTATTTCCAGTCTTGTCTGAGCCCTTAGAATTGTCTCATCTGATAACTCTAGGTGATTATTTTTCAACTGTCAGATAGTTCCCTGACAGACATGTGTTGATCAGTATTCGGCAAAATAGAGAACAGGAGGGGAGCAGGGGACTCTTCAGATTTCTGGGGCTCTCTCTGTATTTCTTTCCTCTCTGGTTCTCTGCCCTGCAAATTCTAGCTACTTTGTCCTCTGACTCCCAGCTCCATCTGTTCAACTTAAGATGATCACCAGGGTCACCAGTATGGGGAAGCAATTGCTTCAGATCAGGGTTGGGGACCACTGGGAGTGATCAGTCCTGCTTTCAGGGACTCTGGTAAGTTGCTCAGGGATGCCCTCATCCTCCTTCAGACTGAACCTCATAAAAAGTTCCCCTTATGAGCTGTTACTTGGAAACTCTCCCCATGCTATAAGCTGCAGCCATCACAGAATTCATTTATTTCCTCTCTTTCAGAAATCACTGTCCTGTGTTACCTAATATTCAATGTCTGAAAACCACTCATTCATATTATTTGTCTTATTTTTAGTTGTTTCAGGAAGAAGAGTAAATCTAATGCTGCATCTTGCCAAAAGTGAAAGTCTCTAGAAGAGTTTAATTTAATTGTGATCCTTTTTATTTTCCCCAGTAGAAATTGAATTAATGGGATGGTTACGAAATCTCCAATTTTAATTGCTGATGTGTAATGAAGCTCTTAAATGAGAGAATAAATACTTGATGAGGAGCATATATGATGGCGTTGGGATGTGCAGAGAGTTACTTCATGAGTACAATTCGTAATTTGTGGAGTTTGAAATTTATTCATCATCTATGCAAAAAATCTAAAGGAAATAACTAATAGGCATGTGAATAATTCAAATGTGAAGCTGAAGACAGTGGTCAGACCTACATTTCTAGTTTAAAGTGTACTGATTATACTGGATGAAGTAAACTGAGAACATACCAAAATGCTTAAGAATACTCCATTTTCTCTTCAACTTCAGTATATTATAGCTAGCTAATCGACATAGCTGAAATTATTTTATTAGTTTTTTTTCCAGATTTTTGAGGTATACTTGTTATACAAAAGCTACATATACTAAATGAATACAATTTGGTTTGGACATATATGTGTACTATGTCACCATCACCAGGATCTAGATAGTAAACATATTCATCTAGAGGAATAGACACATCTATTGACAGAAAAACAAAAACAAAACAAAGGGACACAAACTTAAGAACACACCTCTCCGAGTGTCCTTGTGTCTCTTTGTTTTTATTTTTCTGTTCTCCATCTCAGATGGGGACATAATTGCTTTTGGTCAGATTTGGGGTCCACGGGGAGTAATCAGTCATCCCTTCAGGGAATCTGGTAGGTTATTCAGGGTTGCTCTCTCTTCTTTCAGCCTGAACTATCTCATGAGTTCTCTTTAGACTTCAAATAGGATCAAAATCTATCATCAAAGCTAGGACTTGATATTCTCTTATTGCAACTTTTTCCAGAACTATATGAGGGATTTCATGTGCAAAATAATTTATACTTTGGGTTAAGGCCACTCAACTAGTTAAAATATTTTCTTTTTAAATTAACATAATAATTATATATATTTATTGGGTACTTAGTGATGTTTCAATATACATAATGTGTAGTGATCATATCAGTATCATTAGCATATCCATCATCTTGAACAATTATCATTTCTTTGTGTTAGAAACATTCAAAATTCTCCTCTTAGCCAATTAAAACTATATTATTCATTATAGTCATCCTAAAATTCTGTAGATCACTAGAACTTATTCTTTCTATCTAGCTGTAATTTTTTTTTTTTTAAGGCTGGTCAAGTGAAGCAGTGGGAGTGGAGAAGGAACAAAGAAATCTGTAACTGGTTGTGATCAATTAGTTGTAAACACCACTGCACTCGGACCAACCCTAGCTGTAATTTTTTATCCTATAACAAATCTCTCCAGTGGGATTCTGAAAGTGTTTCTGGACATACACATTGGCCAGGCATGTCTTGAGCATCTCTTTAGTGTCAGAGATGTTTTGTATTATTGAAATGGCAAGAGTTTTGTGGGAGTAGCTGTAAATATATTCTTTATATCGTTCTAAGATCTCATATTACAAATTATAAATTATAGTTTTAAAACATGCAGATAAAGTTTGGGACAGAAAATGTCAAAGGGGTAGTGCTGCTGATAAATGGGCTCTTAGAGGTACAGTACAGCCACATTCCAGCTACACCTGAACCTTGGTGAACCAAGAAGACAAATGCAACAATTTCTGCATGTGCAAGAGTGACATTGAACCTCATTTTCCTGTCCCCATTTTTATTCTTCACAATCCATCTGGTTTTTATTCCTATTATGTGAATGGCTGATGGAGTACCTTTTTAAAACACTCAAGAATGTCAGCAAGTGAACTGAAAGATGCATCATAGCATAATCGCATTTTCTCTAGGAATTTTCACATAGCTCATTTTTATTCAAGCCTGATTAAGTGCCTCAGAAGAGACAAAGTGGCATTATCTGAATTAACAAAGTAGTCTTTGCCAGCATTACTTCTAACTCGTTTCCATGAAGAAATGTCAGCTTGTGAATTAGGAGACTTTACACAAATCACTTGTTGACATTTTCCAATCTCTCTTTTTATTCTATTAGACTATATATATATATATATATAAAACAAATGACAATTTAATAGTGCTTGCTCTCAATTATTATACCAAATTTCTATGAATATGTACAGACATTCTCAGGAGAGTTGGAAAATCAGCTATTTCTTCTCATTCAGAAGTAAGAATTTGTCATAGACTGATTCAACCCACTGTGCAAAGCATTATTTAAAAGCAAGGCTCTGATGGGTTCTAGCTCTTCATGAAAATGCACCATTGTAATAAACATTCCAGCCACTTGAAGGAAAAAGAAAATCAAAATTACCAGTGGTCTTCTGAAGAAGACCATTTATTCCACATTTTGACTTTATGAGTGAAGTAAAGATATTTGATTATGAAAAGCTCATTGATCAGTTGATTCTAAGGAAGTTGTGACCAAGTTGTTTTGAAGGTTTGAGTGGAATTGTGAAAGCCTAGGGGTGGAAAGGTAAGATGAAGAGAGATTTCTTAAAAGGGTACAGTAGAAAGATTTTTATACAATATTATCTAACATTACATTACATTTAGGCCATTTGCCAGAGTACTATCGTCTAGTTAAGATGAGGAAAGTCACAATTAAATGCCAAGAGCCTTGCTCTGGAGTTAAAAATACCAGGGCTTGACTATTGCCACTAGAAAGTTGCATAACTTTGGCCCAATATTTAATTAATTCCCAAAGCCCCAGTTTCACAGTCTGTAAAATGTCATAATAATAATAGCACCTACCTCATTAGAATTATAAGATATAATACATATGTTTAGTTTTAGGACTCACATTAAAATAGTACTATTTATTGTCTATAAGATATGTTTTTGCCTACATGGATCACTGATTTTATGTAAGAGAAGGATTAAGGATTCAACATCTTTTTAAAATCCTGTTGATAATTTCTTTAATTTTTTATTGTTAATGCTTAATTGACTAATAAAGATTATATATATTCAAGATGTACAATGTGATGATTTTAAATACATATGCATTGGGTAATTATTACCACCAGCAAATTAATTAACATATCCATCACTGTTCATACGGTATAATAGATCACCAGAACTTGATTATTTTGCAACTGAAAGTTTGTGCCTTTTGACAAAATCGCCCTATTTCCCTCACCCCTCAGCTTCTGGCAACCACTGTTGTGCTCACTGTAGTTATGAATTCAATACATTTTTAGACTCCACATATAAGTGAGATCATCTAGTTATTAGCTTTCTGTGTCTGGCTTATTTTACTTAGCATAATGTGTTCCGGGTTCATCCATATATTGCCAATGACAGGATTTTCATTATTTTTATGGCTGAATAGTATTCATCCACCAATAGAATTTAGCTTGTTTCCTATCTTAGGTATTGTAAATAACGCTGTAACAAACGTGTGGGTACAAATATCTCTGAGATATTGATTTCATTTCCTTTGGATGTAAACTTAGAAGTAGGATTACTGTATTAGAAGGTGGTTCTATTTTTAATTTTTGAGGCACCTCCATACTATTTTCCATAATGGCTATACCAACTTACATTCCAATCAACAATGTATGTGAGTTCACTTTTCTCTATCCTCAACATTTATCTTTCATTTTTTTATAATAGCCATCTTAACAGGTGTAAGGTAATATCTCATAGTAATTTGCTTTGCATTCCTCTGACAATTAGTGATGTTGAGCACTTTTTAGATGTCTGTTGGCCATTGTATGTCTTTGAATAAAATAAATGTTCAGGTTTTTTGTCCATTTTAATTGGGGGGTGTGTGTGTGTCTGTGTGTGTGTGTGTGTGTGTGTGTATGTGATTGAGTGAGCTCCTTATATATTTTGGACATTACCCCTTATCAGATATATGAATACATCATGTTAATAGACTGAAGGATAATAATATGATCATCCTAATAAATTCAGAAAAAGCATTTGAAAAAATTCAATATCTTTTTATAATAAAAAGTATCTCAACAAAATGAGCATAGAAGAAAAGTATTACAGCATAATAAAGGTAATTAATTACAAGTCCACAGATAACTTTATACTCAATGGTGAAAAGCTCGAAGTTTTTTCTTTAAGGTTAAAAACAAGACAAGGATGCCCACTCTTCCCAGTTCTATTTAACATAGTGCTGGAAGTCCTAGCCAGAGTAATCAGGCAAGAGAGAGAAATAGAAATATATATAATCCATCCAAATAGAAAAAGAAGTTAAAGTGTCCCTATTGCAGACAACATAATTTCATATATAGAAAACCCTAAAGATTTCACCAAAAAATGTTAGAACTAATGATCAAATTTAGTAAAGTTGCAGGATACAAAATCAATATACAAATTGTAGTAGCTTTATATACTAATAAACTGTCTGAAAAAAATTAAGAAAATGATCTCATTTGTAATAGCATCATGATTAAAATATTTAGGAATGCGTTTAAGAAGGTGAAGGATTTGTACAATAAAAACTATAAGACACTGATGAAGGAAATTACTAATATGAATACATTAAATAATATAAATACATTAGATATTCCAAGTCCAGTAATTGGAAGAATTCATACTTTTTAAAAGTTCCTAGTATGCAGAGCAATCCACAGATTAAATGCAGTTTGTAACAAAACTTCAAAGACATTTCTCACAGAAATAAAAACGATCCTAAAATTCATTCCACAAAAGACACTGACTAGCCAAAAAAATATTGAGAAAGTAGAATTAAGCTAAAGTCATCATACTCTTTGACTTTAAAATTAATCACAAAGCCAGAATAATCAAAATCGATGGCACTGGCATAAAAACAAACACACAGACAAATGGAACAAAATAGCCCCCAAATTTTCTTACATGTATTTGGTCAACTAATCTTTGACAGGGGCACCAAGAATACCTAAGGGGAAAAGGAAAGTCTCTTCAGTAAGTAGAAATGGGAAAACTGAATATTCTTATGCAAAATAGTGACATTGGGCCCTGTCTTACACCACATACAAAAATAGACTCAAATGGATTAAAGATTTAAACGTCAATTTGGAAACCGTAAAACTTCTAGAAGAAAGCACAAGAAAAGGTTCTTGGCCTTGGTCTTGGCAAGTGATTTTTGGGATAAGACACAAAAAGCACAGGTGCCAAAAACAACAGTGAACAAGTGGGACTACATCAAACTTTAAAAAAAAATTCTTTACAGCAAAGAAAACAATCAACAAAGCCAAAAAGCAACTTATGGAATGGGAGAAAATAGATGCTATGTATTTTTTCTGAGACAGGGTCTCACTCTGTCACCCAGGCTACACTGCAGTGGCACATGGCTTAATGCAGTCTCAACCTTTCAAGCTCAAGCAATTCTCTCACCTCAGCCTCCCACATAGCTGGGACTATGAATATGCCTATTTTTTTTAAATAGAGTCTTGCTATGTTGCCCAGGCTGGAGTACAGTGGCATGATCTTGGCTCACTGCAACTTTTGCCTCCCAGATTCAAGCGATCCTCCTGCTTCAGCCCCCCTAGTAGCTGGGATTACAGGCACTGACAGCCATGCTTGGCTAATTTTTGTATTTTTAGTAGAGGTGGGGTTTTGCCATGTTGGCCAGACTGGTCTCGAACTCCTGACCTCAGGTGATCCATCCGCCTAGGCCTCCTAAAGTGCTGGGATCACAGGTGTGAGCCACAAGCCCAGCCCAGGCATGCCTAATTTTAAAAGATTTTTGTAGAGATGGAGTGTCACCATGTTGCCCACACTGGTCTCAAATTTTTGGGATCAGCAGATCCTTCTGCCTCAGCCTCCCAAAGTGCTAAGATTATAGGCATGAGCCACTGCACTCAGCATTCTTTCTCCTTTTTTCTTTTTGTTTTTTAGAAAAGGAATGATCATTTATTTGAATTTTATATTTTAAACTTATAACCTGGACATCTTTCCAAGAAAAATTTCAATCATACTGTAGATATTACAATGAGCAGGATTTTTAAAAAAACAGAGAGTGTAGGGAAAATCAGTTGAAGCTGAATGTAATACAGAACATTAAACATTGAATACAGAATACTATATTACTTTGAATGTAATACAGAACTATACATTCTATATAGTCCTATGGCTTCTCACCATGGTAATATGAAAGAATCTATCTTTAAATACATTCATGTGGGTTTTTTTGTTTGTCTGATTGGTTTGGTTTGGTATGGTTTGAGACAGGGGCTCACTCTATTGCCCAGGCTACAATGCAGTGGCACCATCATGGCTCACTGCAGCCTCAACTTCTTGGACTCAAGTGGTCATCCTGTCTCAGCTTCCTGAGCAGCTGGGACTACAGACATGTGCCACCACACCTGCGTTTTATCTTTTTTTTTTTTTTTTTTGAGATGGAGTCTCACTCTGTCACCAGGCTGGAGTACAGTGGTATGACGTTGGCTCACTGCAACCTCCACATCCCAGGTTCAAGTGATTCTCCTGCCTCTGACTCCTGAGTAGCTGGGACTACAGGTATATATGCCATCACACCCAGAAAATTGTTGTATTTTTAGTAGAGACAGGGTTTTACCATGTTGGCCAGGATAGTCTCAATCTCTTGACCTCCTGATCTACCTGCCTTGGCCTCCCAAAGTGCTGGGATTACAGGTGTGAGCCACTGTTTCCTGGCCTACACTTGGCTAACTTTTATACTTTTTGTAGAGACAAGATCCCACTATGTTTCCTAGGCTGCTCTCGAACTCCCTCAAGTAATCCTCCTGACTTGGCCGCCCAAGGAATGGCCATTTTAACAATATTGATTCTTCCTATCCATGATAATGAAATGTTTTTCCATTTGTTTTGTCATCTCTGATTTCTTTCAGCAGTGTTTTGTAATTCTCATTGGAGAGATCTCTCACCTCCTTGGTTAGCTGATTTCCCAAGTATTTTATTCACTTTGTGGCTTTGTAAATGAGATTGTGTTCCTGATTTGGTTCTCAGCTTGAACATTATTGGTGTATAAAGATGCTAGTGATTTTTACACACTGATTTTGTATGCTGAAACTTTACTGAAGTCCTTTATTGGTTCTAGGAACTTTTTTTTTTTTTTTTTTTTTTGGAGGGACTGGTTCTTTATTTCAAAAAGACACTTGTCATATTCAGTATCAAAACAGTTACACTATTGATTTCTCTTTCTCCCAGTCGGCCCAAAGAGACCACATAAAAGGAGAGTACATTTTAAGCCAATAAGCTGCAG
>CAUYQU010085783.1:0-44663 GCA_963574635.1 Cheracebus regulus
CATTTGAAATTAGCACCTACACATTGGTTATACCTAAAAATAATTAGGTATTCAAATTGGATACCATAATTTGCCCACAGTATCCCTTGTATAGACACTTTTTTTTTTTTTTTTTTTTTTTTGACAGAGTCTCGCTGTATCGCCAGGCTGGAGTGCAGTGGTGCGATCCCGGCTCACTTCGACTTCAGTTTTCCGGTTTCAAGCAATTCTCCTGCCTCAGCCTCCCGAGTAGCTGAGACTACAGGCATGCACCACCACGCCCGGCTAAATTTTTGTACTATTAGTAGAGACGGAGTTTCATCATGTTGGCCAGGATGGCCTCAATCTCTTGACCTCGTGATCCGCCCGCCTCAGCCTCCCAAAGTGCTGGGGTTACAGGCGTAAGCCACCGCACCCGGCCCTTGTAGTGACACTTCTTTGGTGAAAGTTCATAATTGCTTTAAAAAACTCTTTTGAATTTCCATTAGTTATCACCACAATTTCTCAGACAAGAAAGGCTATTGTGTCATCAGGATTGGTTTCTGGTGAGGCCTCTCTCCTTAGCTTTCAAGTGGCTGCCTTCTTTCTAGGTGGCCTCACATGGTCTTTCCTCTGTGCATGTCTCTCTTTTTTTTTTTAATCCACAAGAGTTACTAATTAAAGATGAGAGCATGTCTCTTCTTGTAAGGACACCAGTCCTCTTGAATTAAGACCCTCCTTTTATGACGTCATTTAACCTGAATTACCTCCCTAACAGCCCTATCTCAAATACAGTCACATTTGGGGTTAGGGCTTCAATATGTGAATTTAGAGAGGGGAAACACAATTCAGTCCATAGCACCCCCTTTGCAAACAATCTACCCCAAATGCATCTAGTGATAAGATGTTTTACTCTATTTACTTCCTTTGATTTCAGTACATGATTTCTTCTGGGAAAATAAAATCTTCGGGATGAAGAAAGTGGTCCATAAGTTGGCTGGACTTCTTTTTTTTTTTTAGTTTTTTTTTTTTTTTTTTTTTTTTAATTTCTAAGTTGGCTGGACTTCTATGGCTACTAACTGCACTATAGGCTGCCATCTGTTTTTACTCTTTGTAAAACTAAACCTACAGTGGGCTGTTCAGGGATACTACAGGTAGGTATTCAGAGAGATCTCAGCTCACTGCAACCTTCGCCTCCCAGGTTCAAGCAATTCTCCTGCCTCAGCCTCCCAAGTAGCTGGGATTATAGGCGCGTGCCACCACACCCAGCTAATTTTTGTGTTTTTAGTAGAGATGGGGTTTTGCCATGTTGGCCAGGCTGGTATCGAACTCCTGACCTCAGGCGATCCACCCGCCTCAGCCTCCCAAAGTGCTGAGATTACAGGCATGAGCCACCACGCTCGGCCAGCTAATAACTTTTTAAAGCTTCCACAAGCAACTTATAGCACTCATACATACTATGCTAACACTATGTATATGTACATATATATCACCTAATCTTCTGAAAACTGAGTTGGTCATAAGATTATAAACACACATACTGCATTTTCCCCTAAGTTATTTCTTTTCATTTTTAATTTTTAAGTTTTAATTTTATTTATTTACCTGCTCTCCTCAGCTGCTCAAAATTTTTATTTTTAGAGACAGGGTTTCACGTTGTCACCCAGGAGTGTAGTGGCCTGATCATGGCTCATGGCAGCCTCGACCTCCTGGGTGCCAGTGATCCTCCTACCTCAGCCTCCTAAGTAACTGGGATTACAGGCGTGCACCAACACGCCTGGCTAATTTTTTCTTTTAGTAGAGACAGGCTTTTGCCATGTTGGCCAGGCTTGTCTCGAACTCCTGGTCTCAAGTGATCTGCCTGCCTCGTCCTCCTAAAGTACTGGGATTACAGGTATGAGTCACCGTGCCAGGCCTATGTTTATTATTTATATTTTTTTTTTCTTTTTTTTTTTTAAGACGGAGTTTCACCATGTTGGTCAGGTTGGTCTTGAACTCCTGACCTCAGGTGATCCGCCCGCCTTGGCCTCCAAAGTGCTTGGATTACAGGCGCGAGGCACCACGCCCAGCCCTATTTATATTTTTGTACATTTAACATGCATACCTTATCTTACATTCTTGTATTTTGTACACATAATGGTCAGCAGCCTGTATATACTACCCTGGGTCTTTTTTTTTTTCTTTTTTTGAGATGGCGTTTAGCTTTTGTTGCCCAGGCTGGAGTGCAATGGTGCAGTCTTGGCTCATTGCAACTTCCGTCTCCCGGGTTCAAGTGAATCTCCTGCTGAGATTACAGGCATGAGCCACTGCGCCTGGCCTTACTCTGGGTATTTTAGAACAATTACAGACAGTAAATATATATCAATCTATACATATATCTACATGTTTTAAAAAACATAATCAAAAGGGGATTCTCCCCTTTTTCCTTGTAATTCAGATCTCAAGTTGCATTGTTAAAGCAATGTGCCACAATTGCTTTTATTTTCCTGAAAGACATGATAGTATCTATTCTTATCAGCAAAGGGAAAAAAACAATTTATTATAGAAGAAAACGTGAAATAAAAACATAGGATGGAGGAGGAGGAGGAGGGAAAAAAAAATAGAATGGTCAGCCAGGCACAGTGGCTCACACCCATAATCCCAGCACTTTGGGAGGCCGAGGCAAGCCGATCACCTGAGGTCAGGAGTTTGAGACCAGTCTGGCCAATATGGTGAAACCCTGTCTCTACTAAAAATACAAAAATTACCTGGGCATAATGGCGGGTGCCTGTAATCCTAGCTACTTGGGAGCCTGAGGCGGGAGAATCACTTGAACCTGGGAGGCGGAGGTTGCAGTGAGCCGAGATCACACCACTGCATTCCAGCCTGGGCGACACAGACTAACAAAACAAAAACAAACAAAAAATCATAGGATGGTGCTTTTCAGGATTGCAAAGAGAACATAAAGAATTAAGCTGCATACTTTTCTAAAATCCTGAAACAGAAACCTTTAATCGAAGTTCTAATTTTACTCCCTCTAGATGATCATCCTCCCAGCTCACCCAGCTGGTTGAGTATTAAGTGACTAAGAGCAGAGCTGTTTTGACTCAGGCTGAAGTTAATCTGTGCCTTGGGCAGAGACAAACTGTTGGTGCTTGTAAGAGTGAAATCCTAAATGAGTAGACCAGAAAGCTCTTCTGAATTAAGGTTCTGCAAGACAAACAGGTTGCCATAGACATTTATGAGGAAACAGTCATTAGCATACCCATATGATACACTTTGCTCTTTGTTTTGAGACGGAGTCTCTCTCTGTCGCCCAGACTGGAGTACAGTGGTGCCATCTTGGCTCACTGCAACCTTCGCCTCCAGGTTCATGGGATTCTCCTGCCTCAGCCTCCTGAGTAGCTGGGACTACAGGCACGCACCACCACTGCCAGCTAATTTTTGTATTTTTAGTAGAGACGGGGTTTCATCACATTGGCCAGGATGGTCTGGATCTCTTGATCTTGTGAACTACCCGCCTCAGCCTCCCAAAGTGCTGGGATTACAGGAGTGAGCCATTGCACCCGGCCTTTTTTCTTTTCTTTTCTTTTTTTTTTTTTTTGAGATGTAGTCTTGCTCTGCCACCCAGGCTGGAGTGCAGTGGCCTGATCTCAGCTCACTGCAACCTCCATCTCCCGGATTTGAGTGATTCTCCTGCCTCAGCCTCCCAAGTAGCTGTGACGGCAGGTGTGCATCACCATGCCTGGCCAATTTTTGTAATTTCAGTAAAGACGGAGTTTCACCATGTTGTCCAGGCTGGTCTTGAACTCATGGCCTCAGGTAATCTGCCTGCCTCAGCCTCCGAAAGTGCTGGGATTACAGACGCAAAGCCACCGCGTCCAGCCTCACTTTGCTCTATCTTTTGATATGGTGTCCCCAGGCACTGTGGAGGGAACACAAATATGAGTCACTGTTCCTGTCCTCCAGCTGCTTCCCACCTCTTTGGGGAGCTCAGCCTTGTACCATCCAACTAGAAGTCTACCAGCCTGGGCAGTATAGCAAGACACCGTGTCTACAAAAATTTTTTTTAGAAATTAGCTGGGCATGGTGGCACACACCTGTAGTTCCAGCTACGAGGGAAGCTGAGGCAAGAGGATCGCTTGAACCCCGGAGTCTGAGACTATAGTGGGCCATCACAATACCTCACGCCAGCCTGGGTGACAGAGCAAGACCCTGTCCCCAAAAAATAAAATAAATAACAAAGAGAGGACTAGCAGAGCCATGAGAGAAGTAGTAAGTCACTTTAATAGCCACTTGTAATTAATCACTTCACAAATCAAAGTAATTAATATTTAGCCTACTTACCAGCATCTGACTATAAAGGAGTCAGGCCAGAGTCTCCATTTCATAACCTACCTTAAAGTGATCATTCTCAATTGGTCGCAGTGGCTTACACCTGTAATCCCAGCAGTTTGGGAGGCCAAAGTGGGATGGTCACTTGAGGTCAGGAGTTTAAGACCAGCCTGGCCAACATGGTGAAACTCTGTCTCCACTAAAAATACCAAAAAAAAAAAAAAAATTAATTGGGTGTGGTGGAGCTTGCCTGTAGTTCCAGCTACTAGGGAGGCTGAGGCAGGAGAATTGCTTGAACCTGGGAGGCAGAGGTTGCAGTGAGCTGAGATCACACCACTGCACCCAGCCTGGGCGACAGAGCGAGACTCCGTCTCGGAAAAAAAAAGTGATCATTCTCATGTTTGAATTGGGAAATTAATTTGACTAACCAAATTTTATTTGCCTCCTTCTCGAACGACATCAGTTCACTTCCCTTCCTTCAGCTGCCCTCCCTCCCTCCTCTTAGGCTATTTGGGCTGCCAAAACATTGATGAGCTGACTAGCTCATAAGTGACAACTATGAGAAACAGTTCCGGATCCTGGGAAATCCACACCCGAGGTGCCGCAGATTCAATGTCTGGTGAGGGCCTGCTTTCAGGGTCACAATTGGTGCCTCCTCGCTGTGTCCTCACATGGTGGAAGGGGCAAAGGAACTCTCTGGGTCCTCTTCTCACTGATCCCAGTCACTAATCATCGCTCAAGGCCCCACCTCCTAACATGGTCACATTGGGAATAAGGTTTCAATGTACTACTTCTGGAGGGATGCAGGCATTCAGATAATAGCATTGCCCTCTCTCGATTCCTTGAGCATTGCTCACCTCTCCCCCACCCCAGGGCACACTGCGCAACCATCAATTATTTTCTGGGGTCAGGCTCTGGACCTGAAGCCACACGGTCAGGCACATTCACTTTTGTATTATGTCCAGGGCTCAGCATGTCAGCATGGGACCTGGACCCATGTAAGGAGGCAAATGTGTGTTAAGGGAGGCTGAAGGTTTGTGGAAACCTTTGGAGTGCCTCATTCACACATTCATTTATTCATTAACTCACTCATCCAACAGCAATTTTTTTTTTGAGACAGGGTCTCACTCTGTCACCTAGGCTGGAGTGCAGTGGTACAATCATAGCTCACTGCAGCCTCGACCTCCTGGGCTCAAGCAATCCCCCACCTAGGCTTTCCGAGTAGCTGGGACCACAGGCACACAACACCATGCTTGGCTAATTTTTTCATTTTCAGTAGTGACAGGGTCTCGCTGTGTTGCCCAGGCTGGTCTTGAACTCAAGTGATCTGCCCGCCTGGCCTCCCAGTGTGTTGGGATTACAGATGTGAGCCACCGCATCTGGCCACCAGCAATTTCTTAAATGTCTATACACACCTGAAACTGAAATAAGGCCGGGAAATCTCTTGCCCACTTAGCAATTTTAGAGAGGGGATATATGGGCTTATAGTAAGTGTGACGGGTAAGTCCAGGGGGCCCTGGGAGCACACATGAGAGGCACAGAACTTGAACCCGGGTTGTCAGAGGAGTCCTGGGGAAAGCGAGGTCTCAGCTCAGATCTGAAGGCTAAACAGGAGTTTGGCACATGAATGGGATGAGGGGATGTGGGAGCTGGGGGCCGGATTTCTGAGGACACAGTTCAGTTTTATTTGTGCTGGCCATGTGGCTTTGAGCAAACAAGTCACAACAATTCTCGAATCTCAGATTCCCATTACTAAGATGCGGATAAAAGGAGCTGCCTCATCCTACACTTTTAAAAGTTGGTTGATTGCCAACATTTCAAAATCAGATTTCCCTTAAAATTCTAGAATTCTAGGCAGGGCGCGGTGGCTCACACCTGTAATCCCAACACCTTGGGAGGCTGAGGCAGACAGATCTCGAGGTCAGGAGATCAAGGCTGTCCTGGCTAACATGGTGAAACCCCGTCTCTCTTAGAAATACAACGAATTAGCAGGGTGTGGTGGCACGCGCCTGTAGTTTCAGCTACTCGGGATTCTCCTGAGGCAGAAGAATCGCTTGAACCTGGGAGGTGGAGGTTGCAGTGAGCCGAGATCCCACCACTGCACTCCAGCCTGGACGACAGAAAGAGACTCCGTCTCAAAAAAACAAAAACAAAAACAAAACAAAACAAAATGCTGGGTGCCCTGGCTCACGCCTCTAATCCCAGCACTTTGGGAGGCCAAGGCCAGTGGAACACAAAGTCAGGAGTTCAAGCAGCCTGGCCAAGATGGTGAAACCCTATCGCAACTAAAAATACAAAAATTAGCTGGGCATGGTGGCGGGCACCTGTAATTTCAGCTACTCAGGAAGCTGAGGCAGAAGAATCATTTGAACCCAGAAGGCGGAGGTTGCAGTGAGCCGAGATTGCGCCATTGCACTCCAGCCTGCGCAACAGGGCGAGACTCTGTCTCAAAAAAAAAAAAAAGGAACTGCCTTGTGCATCCATTGTGAGAGTTAAATGAGATCATGTGGACCAAGTACCTGGCATATAGTACATGCTCAATGGACATCTGATGGCATAGGGGTACCTCAACGGTCCCTCAGCATGACACCCTGTATTAAAGCCAGGCAGATCTCTTGTGTTTTGCCAAAGATCCATTTTGAGATCCTATTCACCCTGGCTCTCAAGCTGAGAGTGGATTAAGAAGGCATCAAGTGTTCAGCTAGTGATGACAGCTGAGCAAACAGGTAGGTACTGCACATGCCAGGCCATCAGATGCCAAATAATTTTGTTTTGCAAATTATATAGACCAAAAGGGAAATTGAGCCTGAAAGTTTTAGTGTGTGGATGCGAGAACACACTAAAGAACTCTCAGCCGGGCGCAGTGGCTCACGCCTGTAATCCCAGCACTTTGGGAGGCCAAGGTGGGCGGATCACAAGGTCAAGAGATCGAGACCATCCTGGCCAACATGGTGAAACCCCGTCTCTACTAGAATGCAAAAATTAGCTGGGCATGGTGGTGCACACCTATAGTCCCAGCTACTAGGGAGGCTGAGGCAGGAGAATTGCTCGAAGCAGGGAGGCGGAGGTTGCTATGAGCTGAGATGGCACCACTGCACTCCAGCCTGGAGCCCGGCAAAAGAGTGAGACTCTGTCTCAAAAAAAAAAAAAAAAGAAATCTTTACCTGAGGCCTGGAGAAGGGGCTGCTGATGGTGGTCTGCTCGCATCACTTTCAGCTCCTGCCACCAGAAGCAGCTTGATGTTCCTTTTTAAAATTTTTATTGAAAATAGAGACGAGGTCTCACTATGTTGCCCAGGCTACTCTCAAACTCCTGGGCTCAAGTGAGCCTCCTACCTTGGCCTCCCAAAGTGCTGGGATTACAGACATGAGCCACCACACTCAGCCAGCAGCTTTATGGTCTAAGAGGGCAAATTTCATGTTTAGGATCCTGAATTTCTTTGTGTGGAAGTAAGTAGATTACACCTTTTCAAGCAGGGAAATGCTCAGCTCTGCTGCAAAGAGAACCAAGTTATTGAGACTGAGAAATCCCACATTTTTGCTGAGTTAGCGGAGTTTGGAAACAGTTAACTATTTTTTTTTTTTTTTTTTTTTTTTTTTTTTTGAGACGGAGTCTTGCTCTGTCGCCAGGCTGGAGTGCAGTGGTGCAATCTCAGCTCACTGCAACCTCGGCCTCCTGGGTTCAAGCAATTCTTCTGCCTCAGCTTCCTAAGTAGCAGGGACAACAGGTGCAAGCCACCACACCCGGCTAATTTTTTTTTTATTGCATTTTAGGTTTTGGGGTACATGGAAGAGCATGCAATATTGTTGCATAGGTACACACATGGCAGTGTGATTTGTTGCCTTCCTCCCCTTCACCTATATCTGGCATTTCTCCCCATGCTTTCTCCCCCCAACTCCCCACCCCCTACTGTCCCTCCCCTATTTCCCCCCAACATACCCCAGCGTATAGTGCTCCCCTCCCTGTGTCCATGTGTTCTCATTGTTCAACACCCGCCTATGAGTGAAAACATGCGGTGCTTGATTTTGTGTTCTTGTGTCAGATTGCTGAGAATGATGGTTTCCAGGTTCATCCATGTCCCTACAAAGGACACAAACTCATCGTTTTTGATGGCTGCATAATAGTTAGAACCACAGGAGTTTAAGCTTTATCTTAAGTAGGATGCGTCAATCAATCCAACCGAGTTTGTTAAGTTTCCCATTTACCTGTGAGGGAGCCTCCTGTATAAATGCTGGACCCAGCTGTAAAAGGGCCTTCACTGGATGATGTTCCAGGGATTAGGAGGTGCTTCACTCCCTGTTCTTCTTCTGTAAGAATTCAGACCTCCCTTGAGCTGCTACTATGACATCCCTTGAGAGATTAGAATTAATTATATACAGCTTTACTTGTGATTTTGCATCCCTTTAGGTCACATTTGGAAAGAATAATCTCCTTAATGGAGTAAGAAAGGATAGTTTCTAAAATTTGATTAACAGATTTTTTGGTGTGTGGCTAAAAGTGTATATTAGATGATATAATAGATATTTTTGTCACTAGATGTTATAATGGCAGTGGGGACAGATATGGAGAGCTCTGTATGGCATGCTAAGAAATGTATCCTTTTCTTAATGCAACATCAGGGGGTGGGGAGGGTGGCACTCAGGAATTTCAAACATGGAGGTATAGCATCGGATATTTTACTCAGAATGAACAGTGTTTGAGACTATGCAGGATTGTTAGAAAATAGGAGGGGAAAGGAACTTGTGACAGAGAGATCAATTATGTTAGTATAGAAGGAAGACGATGAGAGACAGAGAAGAGGAGATTGAATCTGAAACATATTCCCAGGGCAGAATCTCCACTGTTTGCTAACCAGTGAATGTGAAAGGTGAGAGGGGGTGAAGTAGATTTATTGGTTTCTGGGTTTCTAGTCACCAAGAGGAGGGACAGAGGAGGAGAAACTGGTTGGTTGGGGGAAGAATGAAGAGGATGCAAGGTGTTAATTCTAGCATGAAAATGTGGTAATGTCAATTGAGATCTCAGGGAGACCTGGTATGTTAGGCTGAGAGGAGGCTTGGAAACCACTGTTATGATGTAGTGCAGGGGGTGATGTAGTGATACAGAGTTAGAATTGGAAAGCCAATTCCAAGAATTGTATCCCATCTGTAGTTTTGACTAGACACAAGACTACTGTTACTAATGACGACAATAATCTCTAAGTGGAATATTTTGTATATTGGAGCTGAGCTTAATGCCTTACATTTAGTCTACTGTCACACTTAAATTTTCTCAAATAATGTGACATATGTACTAATGCATTCCTTTTTTAGAGAAGCAGAAAATAATGAATCACCGGGTCTTTCACTAAATAATGATCTCCTCTAATACATTAGAATTTTTAACGATATTGCAATTCCCCTTTTACCCCACAAGATTCTCTGGCACATAGAAATGTATGTGTCAAAAAACAAAAAAATTAAAAAAACCTACTGGCACATAGTTTGGCTGTATAAATGGTGAAAGTTACATTTCATAGGATCACCCTTATAGCAGAGAGGATTTGGCTAACAGTCATGCGAAAAGTAGGAAGGGTCCTTTTGATAAAATCTTGCATGTATGAAGGGTTGAGGGAGAAGTAGGTAGAGTTAACCCAGCAAAGTAATTTTTAAACCACTTTAGTGTGAAGGCTTCTTGAGAAAAGCTGATGGACACTCCAACCCCCTTTCCACAAAAAAGCACATCCAAGACCATGCACGTTCCTACTATTTTGAATAAAGCTGATGTTCATTGATCCAAGAAGCTTAAGACATATCCTGACATACACATCTCCAAATACTTTTCACAATTTCTTCTGAAGTGCCCCTGCTTCCACTGCAAGGAACATTTTTCTTATCTCCTGCTATAGTTCAATGTTGATATAGCTAGAATTAAGCATTAGAGCATTTATGGAACATATGCATATATGGTTTTTCTCATTTCTCAATTCAGGTTGAAGCAAATCTAAGTCCTTTCTTAAACTGACTTTTTGGAGGCCTTTGAGAATCCTCAACTGGATATCCTAGACACTAAGAATATGGGCAAATTGCACACACCTTTAGTGAATTGTTGGTTACCGACAGAGGTCAATTAATCCTTATGTACCTTTAATAACATACTCATATCTGTGAACCGCTCCTTACAACTAAAACTAACTCTGTGTTCAGGGAATGTAAATAGATTTTCATATCAGCCTGAGAGAAACATAATTAGGAAGAGAATGTACTGCCAAAATAATTATATAACATAGTACAAATTATCATCAAATTAGTATAAATTGAGATTCATCATTATTACATTGTCAGGATTTGTCCAAAGTAATGAACTTATCAATTAACTGGCTCAATGACTATCAAAGGAATGGAGGAACTTTAAGAAAGAATGAACTGCTTAATTAATTTCCCATTTCTTTGAGAGCCTACTAAGTACAGGCAAGTTCTTTATATCTAAATGCTAGTAAGAGGATTCTTGGTCACCTGTATGCATGGAAGCTCAGAGCTGATGGAAATATTAGCAATTTGATAATTTTATTTATAGATGACATGAGTGAGTTGAAGAGGTATCAACAGAATTTCTCAAAGTTGCCTGTTTAGAGGATGTGAGATACTTTGGTGATGTGAGCCTCATACTCTGATCTGCAATTCCAGATCTGTCATTGAGTGTGGGACTTGAAGCCTCAATTTTCTTATCTATGACATAGACTATTTTGAGAGAAAAATAGATCATTGCAGTCAAACACAGAGCATATTATGCATGCAGTAAATACCAAATAAATGGTAGCCATTTTATTCTATTAGGGAAAAGGCAGAGTTTGCAAATGGGTCTCCCAACTTTCAGTCTAAGATTCTAGTGACAGTCCCTCACTGACAGGAGCATACCGTTATAACAAATCTGCACTTGTACCCCTGAACTGAAACAAAAGTTAAAAAAAATAAATAAAATTAAGTTTATTAATTAAAAAAGGAAAGTAACCATATGGTATTAGGACAATTTGCAAGCATTGGATAGTTTTACACTTGTTCCATTTACTTTCAAGGTCTCTTTTTGCCTTAACAGGCAGAGATTTGGGTTTTTATTCTTGTTGTTGCTCCCACTGTTGTATCTCCAACACCTTCAATCAGTGCTCAACAAATAAGTATTGAATGAAAGAATAAATTTCTCTATGGTATCCCTAACACATTCTCTACTTGGCCATGGGACATTTGATATAATTATCAATTATTAAGGAATTGTGTAAGGCTAGACATGATAGGATGTTTGAGAATAAAATGAAACACCTTCATTCAAGAAGTGCAAGGCTTAACTAAAATGTTTCAGGTTGCAATAAGATGAGAATCAGTTGACATCTTGTTGTATACAACAGTAGCAGAATAAGTTACCTTTCTTTTTCTCTCAAAGTGTGCGATAAGTTTCAAATCCCAGACTTGCCCCTTGCTAGCTCTGTGACCTTGGGCAAGTGACAAAATCTCTCTGAGCTCTGTTAATTTCTTCTATACCGAATTTTCTGGTAAAAATTAAATGACTGATCCATTTAACCTGCTTAGCACAGTGCCAGCATACACTAAGAATTCTGTATGAAGTGGTCCCCAAGGTCTTCGGCCTATTCTATGTGTTTATGATGAAAAAATGATTGACTTATAGATCTGACTTGGTGGGCACAGGTTTACAATCCCTTAGCATAGTGTGCCGTG
The DNA here is from genome assembly GCA_963574635.1 of Cheracebus regulus. Lineage (NCBI taxonomy): Eukaryota > Metazoa > Chordata > Mammalia > Primates > Pitheciidae > Cheracebus > Cheracebus regulus. The sequence goes on from CAUYQU010085783.1 coordinate 11,979, forward strand.
CTTGACTTGATGTTTTCTATCATGAGCGATCATGGCCAGTGGTTTCTGTCTTATCTAAACAAAGGATAAAACCTATTTAACCATCTCTGTTTTTCATCATTCCAGCCACCGAGCACAACATGTATGAGGAAAGAATCAACACACAAAATTATCTGATTAGCTAGCATTGCCATTGCAGTTCCTAGCAGAGGAAAACCAGGCATTAAAAAGAAAGAAAAACATATTCTTCCCTGCCTTGTTTTTAATGTTAATTGAAAGTTATAAAAACAGAAGGGTGGAGGGAAGAAAAAAAAAGCAAAAGCAAGCAAATGTTGACAGGGGAAAATGCAGTATAGTTGTACAAACTATTTTGGTGCTGAATGTTTTATGGAGACCAATGGCTCAATTGTAACTAAATACTCATTGCCACTAGTGTGGGAGAAAAAAACCTTCCTTGATTTGTTCACCTAAAGGAGACAGGAGGTTTCCTGAGTGGGAAACTATGTGTTCATGCTCACCTGCTGGCCATTCTCCAGCTCAGGAAATGGGTCCAGCCCGCAGGCAGCTTCCCAGTGACGGGAGCAAGGCAGTGCCACCTTGCTCCACATCAGCGAAGCATTAGGAATGGGTGCTTGAGATAGCAATTTGCTCACTCAATCCTACCAGACTTAAAAGTGACTATGCAGTTCTCCAAAGAGCCAAATTTGTTTTCAGGAAGTGAAATCACTTCCTGAAAAAGCTCAAATGCATTACAGTTTCTTAATAGTATAGGATTTCATAGTTGAATGAAGCCTTTCTTCCAGGGTAACAGAGGCACAGAGGGGCAACTCGCCCACATGTGCTTGGTAGAGATGAGAGCATAGCAGACTCAGTGGAGTAGAAGAACATATGATTTTGAAGATGATTTACTGAAAGCATCTAGAACAGTTCTTGGCTCATTCATTCATTTGGTTCATTTATTCATTCAACAGAGTTGTACTAACACTCCTTATGTGTCAAATAATGTAGTAGGTGGTAGAGATTTGGGGGAAAATGACAAAGAAGGCTTCTGTCCTCTTGCAACTTACAGTGTAGTAAGGGATATGGACAACATATGAGTAAATGTCTTAATCCATATGATTTTTATTGTGGGATAGAGCGAACTAGAGTGAAGAAATATAGAGAATGAGAAGGGAGCTTCCTCTCTTTTATCTCTCAAGGGATTTTCATGAAAACTTGGTTGAGACTGACTGGGAATTTAGAATGTTCCAGGATTTGGCAATTCCAAGTGCAGAGGCTATGATATGGGGAGAAAAGGGTGTGTCACATGACCAGAAAGGATGACTCTGAAATGGAGCTATGGATACTGGAAGCCAGCAACAAGGCTGCAGAGAGAGGCAATGTCATGCAGGCCTTGGTGTTTTTATGTTTAAGTGTATGTTCAGTACATAGTAGATGAAATTATTACCTTAGATTCAATTTTCTTTAAATTTTTTTTTATCACACTTTAAGTTCTGGGGTACATGTGCAGATTGTGTAGGGTTGTTACATAGGTATACACATGCCATGGTGGTTTGCTGCATCCATCCGCCCATCTTCTACATTAGATACTTCTCCTAATGTTATCAGCTTCAATTTTCAATTGCAAAAGAAGAATAATACCAATCATATGAAAAGTTATTGGGTCACTTAAATGATACGGTTGCTTAGCACCCAGCATCCTGCTAGGCACAGGCTGGGAATTCCATATGTAGAGCTTTCTTGCCCTTTGCTTCATTATTTAAATTCATCTCCTTTCAGCCACTCCCTCAGTGGAATCACACTCAGTATGTATAAGGGTATATACGAAGGATGGACAGTGAGGAGTCGGTGAAAGAGTAGTTGGACTTGGGGAAATGGGAGTGAGGAGGAGCAATGGTTTCCACACCGAAGGCATGCGAAGGAGAGAGAGCAGCATCTTTTCAGAGCATCAGGACTCTTGCTGCGAGGTGGTGGGTGGAAAAGTTGGGGAGAGGACACATGCGACCTTTTGGTTTATGGAAAACTTTCCAACTGTAGAAATTCATGAAGAAAGTTCTTATGAAAGCCCCATCTTCTATGGCCTAATTAAGTCTTGACATTCAAATTTCAAACGAATTTTGGCAAAATAACTTCTCAGATTCTCATCATATAGTACTTGTTCAATATGAATAGAAATAATTAGTTTGCCGAAGTAATTAGCATGCCCAAGAATAACTAGAGACTTTTCCCCAATTTTTACTTTTAGATAAATGTTAAATATCTTTAAAGTGACTTTGATTTCTTCTTTTCTTAAGAATCATTAGAAGGTGGGAAAATATGATAAAGGTGCAGGGAAAAGCAGGATAATGATGGAAAATGCACGTAAAGAGAATGCCACATCGACCTGGCAGAGAAATGTTCTCGGCAGTGATTTTAGTTACCAAAACAGTAAAAGCTATTAATACTAATCTTATCTAAAGAAGGCCAGCAGCATACGATTATGTTTTTTCCAGACATTTCTGAAAGCCTACTTCAGAAGTCATCCATTCTGCTTGGAGGCCCTTTGGAATAAAGTGAGCACGCCGGCTCTGAGATTAGGCAGTTGAGAGACCACATGGCGGCCCAGCCAGGCTCAGAGAGTCACCTTCTGTGGGACATTTATTCTGTCTGGGCATCAGTTTCCTCACCTGGAAAGTGAGAATGCCAAACTTACCTCAGGAGGTTGTTTGAGATTGATGCTATAATTGTGTAGCATGCCAGGCACTTTTATTGGCACCTCTTAGGACTCTCAAAAATAGGTAAGTCTCCTTCCTTTCCTTTTTTTGGGTAGAAGGATTGTTGGAATGAATGACAGCCAGAATCAGTTCTCAGAATGCCTGAGTTCTCAGCCTCCCTGGGGAATCTCTTAGCAGACAAGTCTCTGTTTCTACAGGTTTTTCTCCAGGGCAAATGGAACAAGTTAAGCTAGATCACATAGAGTGCTTGGGCCTTACTTTCATCAGAACAGAAAAGTCCTGAGTTCTCCAATACCCCCTTTCAAGCACAGCAGCCTCTGGAGGTTCTAATGAAGTTCCGTTAAACTGACTTGAGTCCTCTGTTGTTATTTCAAAAACAGCAATTGCCCTTTTACATGCAATACGGTAGGAATTTCATGCTAGGACCTTTAAAAAAGAGTTCTTATTACTGAAATGTTTCCGGATTATTAGTCTAGAATGAAAACTGGATGAGCCGTCTCATTAGTGTCTTCCTCCAAGCCTCACAGCCACTCTTACCACTAAAATGATTAGGAAAAGCAAACAGGATAAAACGTGATAAGAGAGAGGATGGGGAGAAAAACGTTTGTGTCAGTGACTGGCACAAAGCTGAACTAACCCTACTTCCCGCTGTCCCAGCTAGATATTTCCTGAGCTCCACTCTTAGATATTTTGCTTTTGTTTTTGTTTCAATAGTCCTTTGAATGATGTCATCCCTAGGCTACTAGGAAAGAGCCACTTCTATCAAAGGAACTTCAAGTCCAAATTTAATGAAATAGAAGAGAAAGTCTAGCAGCCCTTCCCTACCCCCACTGTACACTGCTCTTGCCTATTCCAGACCTGCCCTTGGGAGAGATGTGGCCAGTTATGTGAGACAAATGAGTATCTGGAAAAGAGAAGGCTCATCAGCAAATCACTCTCTTAAGTGTAACAGAGGTCCTCAGCCTCTGTTACAACAGGCTCCTGGGAAGGGATGCTTCTTTGCCTTTTGAGGGTTACACATACATCTGGGTGCTTTCCTCAGTTCTGACCCACACACTTCATTACGCCCTTTAATGAACTGTATTAAAATTCTTAAATGAAGCTTTACCATGAAGAACTACTGATTGCACTTATTTACCTTTAGCACCTATTTACCTTTAAAGTTCTTCAGTTGTTGGCACTAGTGCAACATGCTTGCTTGCTTTATTGAGAGATAATTTTAATATCTAAAGATCTGTTAATATAACTATACATAGGATTAAGTAACAGATACTCTTCTGCCTAACAAGAGTGACAGCATCTCATGGTGGAGAAAGCACTGTATGTATGACTCTGGCAATGTCATTTTATATCTTGCAAAGTGTGAGAATTAGATATGGTGATGTCTGTGATTGCTTTCAAATGCAATTTTATGTTCTCAACTTTATTTCATTAATTTATTTTTTTGGAATGGAGCCTTACTCTGTCGCCCAGGCTGGAGTGCAGGGGTGCCATCTTGGCTCATTGCAAACTCCACCTCCCAGGTACAAGTGATTCTCCTACCTCAGCCTCCCAAGTAGCTGGGATTACAGGTGCCTGCCACCACAGCTGGCTAATTTTTTTAATTTTTAGTAGAGATGATGTTTTGCCATGTTGACCAACCTGGTCTTGAATTCCTGACCTCAGGTGATCCACCTGCCTCAGCCTCCCAACTCCAACTTTAAGTAGATTTTTTTTTTACTCTAATCATCCAACAGATGATAGAAACATTTGGTCAACATTTTTGACTGTCGATGTTCAGTGCAACTAAAATTTCCATTCTGAACTCAATGGCTGCATGGAGATGCTCTGCAACTGTGAAATGGAGCATGAGAAAGTGAGGCCAGATGATTATTTGAAGAGAGCTCTTCCTAGTGATTCAAGAATCCACAGTTCTGCATTCACGTAGAGGGGTTTATCTACTTATGAAATTACTAGTCCTTAACTATCAACAACATAGCAACTCCAGACCTTTTAAACAAAGGAGTGCAAAAACAGCTTATGTTATTTTAGATAAAAACATTGCCTATGCCACAACAACGACTTAAATATAAAGAGACGACCAGCAGACCACATAAATATAGCCTGGCTATTTTTTCTTTCTCCTAAGTTCAATCATCTGATCTTTTATTAATGCTTCTATTTTAAATATCTTGCTAGGCTTTCCAGATGTGTATTACAAGATGTTTAGCAGTACCCACCAATTGCCAATAGAGTGCTGTGTTTCAAATATGACACCCCAAAATGTCTTCAGTCATTGCCATAAATTTCCAGGGGGCAAAATCACTCTGGGGTGAGAAGCACTAGTCTACGCCTATTTTTTTTTCTAATTCTGAATTTACTTTTTAAAGCATAAGACCAAGTGCTCAGAAATTGTTATTTTATTGTTATTATTCTGAGCATTACTAATGTCTTCATTTATATAGGATTTCACAATTTACCAAGTATTTCCACTCACATTATCTGTGGAGATTAACGCATAGCAGTTTACTGTCTACAACAAATTAGAAGAAAGAGGCATGTTTTCTGTAACTGTCTCTGCATTCCTTTTTACTGTGTTTACAATCCTGCATGTTTGACAAAAGAGGTCTTGCCATGAGGAAGATGTATTTAGGACCAGTCAGGCATTGTGTAAATGATATCTGGCATAATCTTTTCAAGAGACATAAGAGAGAGAGAGAGAGAGATGTTTAATCACCTTGAAATGACATCCTCCTCTCATCTTCTGCTTGTAGGAGTCACATACCACCCAGTCCACCCATAGAAACACATATGTGGCTTCGATGTAGCCCCATGAACTCTCTGAGCCCCTTGCCTCTTTAAAAGGGTTCTGAAAACTAATCTTTAGCCTAAACTGGACTGCTGCAGTTTTATCATGCTGCATTAAGTGAAAACTAGATGGCATTTTTGAAAAATAGAAAATGACATTTCTCCCACACCTCCACCTCCTCCCTAGCCCTCTTACCTGCTTAAGGATTTCAGCGGCTGTTTCATGTGAACAATCAAATATCACATAGAACTCCTTGCCTTTCTTCATCTCCTTGAGTAAAGGCTTGGCGTCTTTATTCCCAGAAGGCAGCTGGCGGATTTTGATTTTAATATTATATCTGGAGGGAGCTTTGATGAGCTCTTGTAGACGAATTAGACCTAGAAAATGACATCCAATCATGCAACAGAGACTATTCTGTCGACAGTATTGTTTATTGCCATTTATAGTTAAACTGGTTTCAACTCCAAAGTGTACCCAGTGGTCACCTTCCTAAAGGTTACACTCCTACTATCCCATTTGTCATTCATCTTTTTGTGGTGGATTATACTATTTTCCCTTTTGGGTATGTATGACTTGGAAGCATAATTTTCCTAGGAGCATTTTAAATTTATTTAGAACGCAATTGTCCTTTCAGCTTTCGGAAATACCTCAAATTTTTAACAAATCAAGCCTGCAACTGTAAAACTTAGTAAACAATAAGTAGGTTGAAGTTTCCAAAAGTGTTTGATGAAATAGATCACATCTGCTTACTTACAAAGCCAATAGAATGTGAAGATTTCTCGTGGCTGTAAACCTCTCTAAGTCTTTTCCTAAGTATTTAAATATAACATGCTCTTAACCAGCTAAATAGTTGGGTTGCTTTATATAATCTTTCAGTTCCTGCCATATAAACTATCTGTAAATGGCTCATTACATTTTCTTGCTAATATATTTGAATGTTAAATTGGAAAATCCTACTTAATTTTTTAAAAAGACCATCAAATTTTTAGAAATTATGACCATAAAAGCAGAAGCAGAATTTAAAAATCATTCTCTATTGGTTATTGCAACAAAATGTATATGTCTAACTTGATGGAGAATGTTTGATTTACCACAGGTGTGGAGCTACTGATCTGCACCATTTCCTAATAGAAGTGCTTTCCAAGGCAAGAAAAGCCGCTGTGTAAAAGCCTCCACCTTATTTCCCCTGATGTTAGCAGGTGCTCACTGCACTGCATAATGTTGACTCTCACTCAAGGACTTCCATCAGACTGAAAAATTGAGGTTTTCTTCTTTGGTATGTAGTTCTGTGCCTTCCGGATTTGCTAGCTTTAGATAATCAATAAGGAATATTAAGCTTCATGAGTATTCAATGAAAATTGTGGTATGCTCTGTGCAAGATTCAGCATGGATTCCAGCTACTGCCAAACTTGAGGCATTTTTCTTTTTCTTGTTTTATTGATGTACCTACTTTTTTTTTTTACTAGCACATACATGTTTTGTGTGTGTGTGTGTGTGTGGTTCAAATGAGGAAAAGTTTCTCTACCACCATAGTTAGGTTTGCTTCTGATAAACAATAAATTTATCATGATATTGAACTTCAGAGTTACGTGTGTAGGGGTGATAGAATGGAAGGGTGGTTGCTGTAGAACCTTATCTAGATTTAGTGCTTATTCTCTGACATGACTTGGCTCTGTGTCCCCACTCAAATCTCACCCCAATTGCAAGCCCCATGTGTCAGGGGAGGAACTTGGCGGGAGGTGATTGGATCATGGGGGTGGATCTCCCCCATGCTGGTTCTCATGATAGTGTGTGACTTCTCAGGAGATCTGATGGTTTAAAAGTGTGGCACTGCCCCCCCTTACTCTCTCTCTCTTCTGCCCCCATGTATGAAGTTTCTTGCTTCCCCTTCCCCTTCTGCCTTGATTGTAAGTTTCCTGAGCCCTCCCCAGCCATGTGGTAGTATGAAACAATTAAACATCTTTTCTTTATAAATTACTCAGTTTCAGGTAGTTCTTAATAGCAGTAAGAAAATAGGCTAATAAATTAACCTTTTCTCTTTTTACACAAAAATTGAATTGCTGGAATAATAGGCTTCCTGGATTCTTGCTCCTTTTCAAATCAGTCAATGTGGTTGAAGGCCCTCAGGTACTGATAATCAGCCACTTACTGTCTCACTTCCAGAGTCACATGTCCTGAACTACTGAATAGCATTAAAAATGAAAGAACATATAGAACGTGGAATCATATATTTGTTATTTGTAACATGTGTTAATCTTTGAACTAATCTTGTGATGTAACCATTATTACTGTTATTTAAATGAGTAATTTAGGGCCCAGAATAGTTAAGTAACTTACAAAGATAGGTAAGAAGAATATTGGATTAAAACTGCTGTATGTCAATCCAACACTTAATCTTTTGACGTCACCATCCTGCCTTATAAATACAAGTTCTTGGTGCTGAGGGAACAGATATGGCTTAGGGCTTAGGACTTTTTGATGAGATGGGAAAAAAATAGAGACTCCAGGCTGCCTGAGTTTCTCTCCTGCTTTCTCTTGACACCCACCTGCTTTGCAATCACATAGAATTTTTTTTTCATGAGCATGACCATAAGGGACGGTTTAATGTGGTCTCCAAATGACATGGGGGAAACATTTAAAAAATGCATTTCCTGTGCTGCAATGAACTGCTCTCTTGTTCTTTGTTGAATAGAATGTCACATCTTTCCATCATGATGACTTACATATTTATGGGATTTAAAGTTGACATACATTTTCTCGCTTCTTTCATTTATTTTTATGGGAAAACATTTGCTGGATGCTCATTAGATGCCAAGCTTCATGTTAAGCCCTGGAGGTGCAAGACAACACAACCTGCTTCAAAGTCCTCACAGCCTGTAGGAGAATTTTATCCCATCAGCTCTCTTCAGATAGAGGGGCATCAATTACCCCTTAACTTTACAGATTATGAGCTAAGACTGCTGAAGGCTGGAGCAACCTGCTCAAGGTTATATAGCTAATAAGTGGCAGAACTAGGGATTAAGGGCAAATCTACCTTCTGATACCAACTCTAGGGCTCTTTCCTCCAAATCATTGGCCCCTCCCAACTTTTGGATTTCTTGTCAACTGGCTGAATGGAAAACTAATTAACTGATTAACTATATTTATAAATAGCTGTATAAGTAAACAAAAAGAACATTTTAGACCAGCACACAATATTAAATCCACATTTGGCACACCAGACCATTAATCAACACCACCCCCAAATGTGAACATTAACATTTACAATTGTTTGATAAAAGAAAGTACGTTTTAATACCAATAGAGGAAAAAGGAGAACATCTCAGTCCAAAAGACTAATGTCTAATTGGAATAAATTTATCTTTTACAAAAAACTCACTGTTAAACTCCTACTTTTCTCCTTTTGCCAGTATATAGGTAAATTGGCTTCAGAAAGGGAGAGGATCAGCAGATTTAAAGATTAGGGACCAAAACTAGGAGAAGAACAATGAACAGGGAAGAGTGAGTTTTACATTTCTCTTCCTGAAGCAATTGTTTGCTTCAGAAAAGCCTTTCTGCTTTCACTAGCAAATGATGGAGAATTTACAATTCAAAAGGCACAGTAGACAAAATTTAGAGAAAGCTTTCCCTTATATTTGTATTTTGCAACAATCCATCAGTCATTTACTTTTCTTTGTAATTAATAGTTAAAAATTATTTGCTAAACAAATAATTGCTTCAGAGGAAGGACATCGATTTAGGCACAACACCTAGCTTGCTAATCCTCCCGTGTTTGGGTACCGCCGTGATGGAGTGACTCAACCCCGCCCGCACTCCAGTTGCAGTGAACGGTAAAGGTGCATGTCATGCTGATAAGGTGAATTTTTTTCTGGCCCACTGAGATGATGGGAATTTAAAAATAAAACGTAGATAAAAGAGAGCCAGACAAACCCAACAGAGGGATATTCTACAATAAAACTGACTTGGACTCTTTAAAACTGTCAATGTCACGTATGGCAAAAGAAAGCTGAATTGCCTGAATCGAATGAGACGAAAGGGATTTGACAACTGAATACCATGAACGATCCTAGGACAATTAGCAAACATATATTTCTATATATTTAGATAACATTATTATGTTATTGCTAACTTTCCTGTACTTGATAATTGTAGTGTGGTTATAACAAAGAAGGTCCTTCCTAGGAAATTCATGCTATGTATTTATGGGGAAAAAGGTCAGGATGTCTGCAGCTTACTTTCAAATGGTTCAACGTGCTACTACTTAGTATTATTTTTATTGTTGTAGGTATTTCTATATTAAGAAAATGATAGAGCATTATAGCAAATGTGGCCAAATGATAACTGATGAATCTAGGTGAAGGGTGTACAGGAGTTTATTATACATGTCCTGCAACTTTTCTCTAAGTTCACATCTTTCTAAATAAAAAGACAAAACATACTGATATGAAATAATATCATAAGAGCCTCTTTCTTCCACTTCTATCCTCAAGAATGAAATTGGAAAGGCAACTTCGGTTGAATAAACGCTTTACAGAAAGAAGTCTGGTTTTTTTTGCCACATGAATGTGAGCTAAGCTCTGCATATAGATACAACTTTCAAAAATATCCCAATGGCCAATTCTAAACACTTGCTTTGGCCGCCTGTCTACTCGGTGCACTCTGATGTGACACAGAAAAAATGCTGATTTGCATGCATATCACGTGACTCAGGCAACAGGTGGAGCATATGGAGGAGGAAGAAAAAACCCTCTGCTATTCCAGTGAGCATTTAAAATTTCCCATGCCTTCCTTTTAAGTAATAACAAACTTTGCTATTTAGATTGCCCCTTTTTATGAAGTTGGCTACATGCCCTATAAATAGCGAAATAAACCTTAGAATATACCTCTGAGGTGAATAGATGTCAGTGCTATTTTACAGTGAGGAAAGTGAGGCATGGTGAGGTTAATTGTCTGAATTGGCCCTGAAAATGGGTCACAAATGCCAGGAATTGGAAGAGACCTTCAGGTCAAATCCCTACTTGATGCATGAGTCCCCTCTACACAGGCAGTGCTGAACACCTCTTAGTGTGAGAAATTCTCTACCTTACACCACGGTCCAATCCATTTCTGGATAGCTTTAGCTATCTTTAATGAGTCTCTGTTCAAAAGAAAAGTACCTAGGTTTTCTTGAGTCTTAATCCAATTCCCTGTTTGTTAAACCACAGGAGTATGTTAGATGCTGTAAAAATAAATGTAACAAACTGCTGGGACTCAAGGATCAGGCTGCACATTTTAAATGTTAATTTCTTCTCTACTTGAAGTTAGAAATATATAAAATGACATTTCATAAACTTGTGGGTATATTAATGTATCCAAATCTAATAGGATTCTTAAGGGGATCTGTGCATCCTCCAGAGCAGAGGAAAAATCAAAACTAAAAAATGAAAATGGGTATGTGAGCGAATTACCTGGAGAAATACAACACTTTTAAAGTGCAGACCTTCATACATAGGGTTTCTTAGAAGTGCAACACAAAAGGCAAGAGGGAGTCTTCCCAAAAGAAAAATTGTGTACCTTGGTTACAAAGGACCTTATGGAAGAATCTAGTCTAAGTATTCAAGAAAGTGTATTGCACTCAACTCCAGCAGTATATGTTGGTGCTGAATTCTGTTAAGAATTAAGTTTTAACCGTAGATAAAAATAATATATCTGGCCTGCAATATCTAAAGATTGATTTTCTGGACAGAGTTCTTAATATTTGAGTAGGGTTCTGGTCAAAGAACAGAGGTGGTAGATATGAAGGGTAGAAAAAAGTGAGTACAGGGAAAAAAAGAAACTATAATTTTTTTTTTTTTGGTACTGAGTGTAAAGAATGTTCCATCTTGGGCTATTTCAAGAGGAATGATGGGAGAGCACATAGCAGAAGAGTTTCAGCTATCATAAGTGGCCATAAGGGCACAGTGGGGTGAGTGGTGATGGCAGAAGGTGAAAGAGTCACTTATTTGGCACTGACTGTGTATAGCATATCTTGCATTTTAGCTTGAGTACTCATGCCAAAGTGTTGACTTTCTTTGAGTCCAGACTTTGTGCTTCTGTCAAGATTCTTGGTTCTGGAGAGCATATTATTTCTGTTTTCTACGAGAAAATGGAAGGAAATATGACAGATAGTTTTAAAAACTAAGTCAGTACTTAAATACAGCCATAAGAGCAGATATTTTACTTATTGACAGGCTGGTTGGGCACAATTAAATGAGTGAATCATCTATTTAGAACAGTGTACATAGTCAGCATTCAAGAATGTGGTTATTGTTATTTTTGTGATTTTCATTTTGTGTACGTTTTCTCCCAGGGTTTACTGTTTTTTTCAATCACTGCCCTTGTTAGGGATGCTAGTCTCATTTCAAATTAATCCTTACTGTAAAGCTTGGAGACTTTATTTGGAGTGATGACTAATAACTAATTCTTCATTGCAGGCTGCGTTTTAGAAATCTCATGGCTGTGATATATTGAGAAAAATGACTTAAGGTAAACAAAGATAAACTTTTCAAGGGTGATGTGTTATAAATTCAGGTCTAGAGGCATCTGTCTGGTGCTAATTTTCTTCATGTACTCATCCAGTCCTATCCATAGGCTGAGGACACTCAAATTTGTGTTTTCAGCCCATTGCCATTTTCTAGACTCTAGACTCATATATTAACTGCCTATTCTTACCTTCATTTGTATGTCCAATAGATATCTGAAACTCAAACTTAACATATTAATGACTCATTTTCTGATATCATTCCTATTTCCTTAAACTAGTTCTACCTATAACCTCTACTTCAGGTAATAATAACTCCATCCTTCAGCTCAGGACAAAAAGATTCATCTTTTATTTCTCTCTTCTTTCTTTCCCAACCTCTACTCCCTCAGGATATTGTTATTATTATCAGAGTTCATTTTGATTCTTTAATCTACAGGTATGATTAAACTATAGGCTGCCTCAGCAATACCATGGCATCAATATTTTCTCAGACTGGAGCATGGTCTTCCTGTTTTTATCCTCCATTTAAAAATAAACTTAACATATGGCATTTGTCTTGTGTCTAAGGAATACAAAGTGTTTTTCTTGACAGTTGATTTCATTGAAACACTGGGCCAAGCTTTGATATTTCAGAGGAGTTTGCTGTAGGAGGAAATATGCTTGCTATCTTCCCTGTTAAACAGGCTAATCTCCTGAGGCAACCTGAGATGTCCCAAGTTTCTTAGGTCATTGAGTTCCTTAAATCAAAATAAGTGTCATACAGACCCAAAGGTAGTGCTGGAAACTCAAAAAGACATCTTAAAATAGTAGTGAAACTAATAGATAAAATGCATGCTGAGAATATCCGTGATGATTTTTGTACAGTTTCCTCAAAGGCCCTACAATGTTTAAGCAATCATTCACACACAGCCCGATGTTACCACACAAATGGAGATAAAGGAAAGAGGACATGGTCATACATAATAAAAACTTTTAATTGGGAACTCATTCAAATATCTTCTAGGATATCATGCCAGCTCTACATTAAAAACGTTTCCAGAACCTGAGCATATCTTACTCCTCTACTGTATTGCCTCCATCTCTTCCCTTGGTTTCTATAGGAGCCATCTGGCAGGTGGCCATGTTTCCAACTTTGCCTCTCTAGAGTGTGCAGTGATCCTTTTACTCCTACTACTCTTCAACAGTAGTCCTTCCTTATCCAAGGTCTTACTTTTCATGGTTTTAGCAACTCACAGTCAATTGTAGTCTAAAAATATTAAATGGAAAATTCCAGAAATAAAACGTTTGTAAGTTTTCAATTGCATGCCCTTCTGAATAGCATGATGAAGTCTTGTACCATCCTACTTTATCCACATGGGATGTTAATCATTTCATCATTGTTGTTATTGGTCTCTTACTGAGCCTAACTTACAAATTAAACTTTATCATAGGTATTATTCATACAAGTGCTATATATACAAACTTAGAACAAGTTTTTTTCTATACATTATGCATGTATAGAAATAAACATATCAGGCTGGGCACAATGGCTCATGCCTGTAATCCCAGCACATTGGGAGGCCAAGGCGGGTAAATCACAAGGTCAGAAGTTCAAGATCAGCCTGGCCAACATGGTGAAACCCCGTCTCTACTAAAAATATAAAAATTAACCGGTCGTTGTGGTGAGTGCCTGTAATTCTGGCTATCGGGGAGGCTGAGGCAGAAAAATTGTTGAACCCAGGAGGTGGACATTGCAGTGAGCTGAGACTGAGCCACTGCACTCCAGCCTGGGTGGCAGAGCAAGACTCCATCTCAAAATAACATAAAATAAAAAATAAACATAGTAAATATAGAGTCAATAATATCTGTGGTTTCAGGCATCCACTGGAGGTCTTGGAATGTATCCCCTTAGGATGTACGTAGAGACTACTGTAGAATGTTAGTCTGATCTTATCCCTCCTCTGCTCAAAATTCTTTCACGGCTTCCCATTCCAGGCAGAGCACATGCTCCTCCAGTGGTTTACAAAGCCCTCCATGACCTACAAGACCCTCCTCTCCAAACATCTCTTCTATCTCCCTGCCCCCCTTACTCTGATCCATCCACCCTGGCCTCCTTGCTGTTGCTCTGATATATGAGGCATATTCTAACCTTAGACATTAGCTGTTCTCTCTGCCTATAAACACCTTCTCTCTCACAGTATGTGGTTCACTTCCTTAGCTCCTTGCAGCCTTTGCTCAAACCTCATCTGTGCAATGTGACATGACCTTTAATTCTGCAAACCACATGTCTGGCTTTCAGATTCCCTTCAATCTGCTCTACTTCTTTCTTCCACAGCAGTCACCACCGTTCAACAATTATAATCATTTTATATGGAACGAAAAGATGGTTTATTATTCCCACAGAACCTAAGTTCCTCGAAGTTAGTGGGTTCTGTTTTATTCACTAATGTATTCCATGTGCTTAGAACAATGCCTGATACCAATATTTATTAGTGTGTCCAATAAATATTTGCGGAATGACAGGAGCTGACAGCATTAGTGAAGGTGAAGAAACACATGATCTACCAGGGTGGCATCACTATGGGACAGTGCACTGGCAATTGGGGTTTTAGAAAAGCAATTTACCCAAAGTTGGGAATAACTTTAGGTGCCCACCAGGGTAACCTCTTGGGTACTGCAGGAATCCTAATCAGGACCTACTTATGACAGAATGTCCCAAGCCTGGGCTTGAATTCTACCAGGTCAGGGAGTTAAATATTTTGGGAAGAGATGCATTTCATCCCCTGAAAGTTATGGTGATTACAAGTTTATTCTTTCAGTGATGCTAAAAAGCTACTTCCCTCAATCCTTCACCTACTTTGTCTGAAAGCACAGAGGACTAACTAAAGCCTCTTATTTCATGACCCTTTGGATATCTATCGACAGTATCATTAACTTCTATGTCCTTATTTTTTTTCCTTTGCAGTCTAAACATTTTAGTTACTTTAGCCTTACTCATGTATTCTGTAAATGAATATTCTCAATGTCCACATACTTATAATGAAGTAAGGGCTGGCATCGTTGTGAATTTTGGGAGGCAGGCCTATCCACAAGTTAATTTTGGAACAGGAAAATTCCTACTTGAAGTACCCTATTCCTTCTTTTGCTTACATATTTTTTGTCTAAATATTTAGCTTAAGGGTGTCTATAATAAGAATTCAAGATATTATCCTTCTCACTACTCAATAAATAATGCTGGGATAACTTGCGAGCCATATGTAGAAGAATAAAGCAGAACCCTTTTCTTTCACCATATACAACAATTAACTCAAGATGGATTAAAGATTTCAGTGTAAGACCTCAAACTACAAAAGTCCTAGAAGAAAGCCTAAGGAATACCATTTTGTACATTGTCTTTGACAAAGAAGTCATGACTAAGTTCTCAAGAGAAATTGCAGCAAAAACAAACATTTACAAGTGGGACTTAATTAAACTAAAGAGCTTCTGCTCAGCAAGAGAAATTATCAACAGAGTAAACAGCCTACAAAATGGGAGAAAATGTGTGCAAACTATGCATCCAACAAAGGTCTCATATTCATTTATAAAGAACTTAAATCAACAAACAAAAAACAACCCCATTAAAAAGTGGGCAAAACAGACACTTTTCAAAAGAAGACATACAAGCAGCCAACGAATGTATGAAGAAGTGCTCATCATCACAGATCATCAGAGAAATGCAAATAAAAACCACAACGAGACACCATCTCACGCCAGTCACAATGGCTATTGAAAAGTCAAAAGACAACAGATGTTGGTGCGGCTGTGGTGAAAAGGGAACACTTATATACTGTTGGTGGGAATTTAAATTAGTTCAGCCACTGTGGGAAGCAGTTTGGAGATTTCTCAAAGAACTTAGAACTACCATTTGGCTCAGGAATCTCATTACTGGGTATATATCTGAAAGAAAATAATTTTCCCAAAAAATGCATGCACTCATATGTTCATTACTGCATTATTCACAATAGCAAAGACATGGAATCAACCGAGATACCCATTCATGGCGGACTGGATAAAGAAAATGTGGTACATATACACCATGGAATACTACGTTGCCATCAAAAAGAATAAACTCACGTCCTTTGCAGCAACACGGATGGAGCTGGAGGCCATTATCCTCAATGAATTAACACAGGAACGGAAAAACAAATACCACTCGATCTTATAAGTGAAAATGAAACATCGGGTACACGTGGACGTAAAGATGGGAACAGCAGACACTGGGGACTGCTAGAGGAGGGAGAGAGGGAGGCAGGCAAGAGCTGAAAAGCCATCTGTTGGTAACTACCTGTGCTCACTCACTACCTGGGTGACAGGATCATCCGTATGCCAAACCTCGACATCATGCAATATACCCACACAACAAACCTGCATATGTATCCTTTAATCTAAAATAAAAGTTGAAATTATTAAATATTGTCCTTTTAGCTATTTACATATGCAAATCCTCCGTAATATGAAAGATTTAATGGTGGGGTTCAGCGCAGTGCTATCAGGAGAGAGTTATTTTGGCAGGGCCTTCTCACTGGCTGTCCTCTCTGCCTGATGTCGGAAATGCTCTCCCTCAGGTATCATGATTTATTTTTTTATCCTTTTTAAATTTTTACTGAAATGTGATTTTCTAGGGAACTTCCCAGGCACTCTTACATAAAATTGCACCCCCCACTTCTACTGCCAGTCTCCCAAATATCATCTGCTGCTTTATTTTTCTTCATAACATGTACTGCTATCTATCACATTAAATATTTAGTATATATTTTGTTCTTTGGAGAAATAGTCTGTGGATTCTATGAAGTTGGAGATATTTTTGTGTGTGGGTTATTCTCAGTCCTTAGGATAATACCTGGCAGTAAAAGTCAATGAAACAAGGGAATGTATCATACCATATCATATCTATCTATCTATCCATCAATCCATCTACCATTCATAATTTACTTGTTATCTATCTAATTGATCATCTACCTATCATCTATCTAATCTATCATCTACCTATTTATATCTACCTAACATATCATTTACACCTATCAGCTATTAAGTTGGTGCAAAAGTAATTGTGGTTTTGGCCATTACTTTAAATAGCAAAACACAGTTACTTTTGCACCAGTCTAATATCTACGTATCATGATCTATCTTCTATCATCTGTCTCTCCTCTATCTTTTATTTATCTACCATTCATCATTTATCTACTTATCTATCATCTATCATCTACCTATCACCTATTAATATCTATTTGTCCATCATCTACCTATCATGATCTAGTATCTCTCTATCTACTATCTATGTATCTATTTATCTATCTGCCTACATGTATCTGCTTGTCTGTCTTCCGGCCTGCTCATCTAATATCTAGAAGAATATACACTAAGACATCATCTGTGATACTTTTTCTGGATGTTTTGTTTATGTCCTTACACTTTGCATTTTAACATTTTCTAAAGAAAGTAATCTTCTTTGTATAATTATATAAAAATAAAACTTTCAAACAGTGGATTGCAGAAGCCACATGGATCTCAGAAAAGGGCAACCATAGAACAGAGTATGTAGTTATGTGCTGTCTTGACTATTTTCCCAAGGATTTCCGAAAATATCACCTGAACCAACTGAATATAAATTTTGGTCCAGTTTAGTTAAGGACAAGTTAGAGTGGAGATGAGAGACAGGCAAAACTGTAAAGTAGGTTTTTCTAAGTCATTCACAAAATAAAAGCTAAGCAGAATGGGTATTTTTTTTTTCATGTTTTGCCACTGAAATTTGAATTAGCACGTGCTTGTTTGGATTCAGCCCTCTCTGCTGACTGTGTAGGTAATCGCCTAACCAAACATAAGAAAGCACTTTGAAATCCCACCCTCTCTGGCATGCAGTATTCAATGTTTTTGTTGTCTTTTAAGAGAACCAACCTTAAAATGTGCTGTGATCAGTTTAAAGTAAGAAATAACATTATAAGTCATTGTTAGTCATTAACACTGTTGGGGCTCAGAACATGATATCCCAAAATATGACACCTTGGCATGCTGAGTGCTTTGCACTGAGAAAGATTGGAAAGGTCTCAGAAACAAGGTCTTTGTGACCTTCTCCTGACCCCTAGTATCCTGCACATGTTAATTCCCTGAAGTGAGTCATAGAAAGTAGAATTTTCCTTCCCCAAGTGGTGCATAGAAAATAGAACTCCTCTCCCTCAAAGCAAGCTACAGAATCTGAAAGATCATTCTCTTTTCCCTTGAAGACTCTTATTTCACAGGGGTCCTGCCCCATACTCAGGAGGAAGGAATACTCCACAGAGAGGCTGAGAAGAATGCACAGACAGGCCTTGTTGGGCTTCCCCCTCAGCCTATTACCACTAGATTCTAACATTTTGTCCAATCATATTTCTACATTTTGCTCATTCTTCAGTGAATCTAAGCATCAAAATAGACAGTTTCCCCTAGGTCTTTGATCTTCATTTCTGAAGCCTCCCGAGTCATGTAAAACTTTGATTAAACAAATTTGCTATGATTTTCTCTTGCTAACCTGTCTTTTGTTATACGAATGTCAGTTGTGATCATTAGGATGGGTGAGAAAAGGTATCAGTTCCCCCAACATCTCTTTGAAAATTGGTTTATCCAATGAACCAGAATGTCACCTGACAAATACCAGAGATAATGAGAAAAATGACTGATAAGTATTGATGAGGAAGCCAGGAGGGAAAGTGAGGTGAAAGAAGAGCATGAAAACCTAGACACCAAAACGAAGGAGTTGTAGATGTGAGCTGAACCCACTTCACATGTGTACAAATTTACAATTTTAGTTTTTAGCTCAATTGTTTTATCTTTTAGGACAATAGCAGAGTGAACTAGAGCCAAAAGGCCAAACCTAGCCCAGAATATATTTTTGCAAATAAAGGTTTATTGGAACACACGAGGTCCATTCATTCACATATTGTCTGTGTGCTTGCTTGCTACTTTGTCAGAGTGCAGTGGTTTTGACCAAGACCCCATGGCCATAAAGCCTCAGCACTTGGCTCTTCACAGAAAAAGTTTGCTGATTCCTGTTCTTCAGTAATGGCTGTGGGTGCATTTCCCTGAGGTTGGCTTTGGGAAGGCAGAAACTGCTGAATATACTGCACACTGCAATTGAGGCTTAGCTTCTTAGCTCTTTTTGCTGTGTGTGAAGTGATAGAAGCCAAGCTTCCACCAGGGTCTAATGAATCAGAGGGGATGTACAATTGGCAGCAATTTCTCATTGCCTGGGGTCACCTCTGGATGTAAGAATCAGAGACAAGTAGGTGACTAACGGGAAGGACATCCAGGAAAGAGAAGAGAGATGAGGCAAGACGAAACTTTACTCTTCCTAAGAGTTCTCCAGAGTCTTTCAACATTTTAGCTTCTAGAGGAGAATTCTGCTTGCTAGTATTTAGTGAATTGAATTTTGTCCTTAGAGACGTGCACACTGCTCTCATTGACTTCAATGGGAGTAATGGGTCATTTGGTCCCACGACATCTGTGCTGGCTTCAGGCTATTTAACAAACTCCTAAACAAATCCCAATAAAGTGCTCTTTAATGGGTACTTAATTCTGGTGTAGGGCACTAAGCACACCTAAATCCTTTCTTTTCCTTTAGGTTTACTAAGTTTCCTTCTTTTTATGGTGTGATAATTACTACAGGCAAGAACCCTGAGTCAAGCAGTGTTAAACCCACTCAGAGTCACAAGGCTTCTGCTTTTATTGATCTCAGTTGACCTGTTTATTCTCTGGGTTCCAATTTGATGGCTCAATTGATTATTCATTTACATTTTTAATGTCTTTGTGGGTGAAAATCATTTTAACATGAATCATCTCTCACTAAATGAGCGACATGAAATCATTTTGGGTTTTCAATTTCAACAAGTATTTATTGAGTCACTGAGCACAGGTGAACTTGACAAAGATGAAAAGGACATTTCAGTTTCTTGTAGAAGATGATAGAAAGGATAGTTTGGTTTTTGATTTGCAAAAATGGATGTCACATATGTGTGGCTCACCTGAAGTCAGAGAGTGGTTAGAATATCAATTTTTCCTTCATTTACTTACTAATTATATTTTGTCTAAATACAATTTGAAACCTACAGTGCCTACATCTTTAGTTGAACTCTTTCTTAAATTAAATCCAGGAGTTTCAATATTATTCATTGATATGTTTCCTTTAGGATGATCTGACTTTGCTTTAGAAACGGTAAGAGGTGATTATACTACAGAGAACACAACGTAATGAGATATAACCTGATTTTGAGCTCACAAAACTTTCTGTTTAACAAAAGTAGGCAACTTGCGAGATCTAACCACAATTATGTTTACAACATGATATTCTACTTCAAAATGTGTGTGTGGATTTGATTAGATAATGATTTCTTCCTTCACAGCAAGCAGGAAAAGGTCTAAAAATATGGCTGCTCGTGGCTCATTCTTCTTGGTAGGACTGTTTTGAATACAATATTTATAAAGTATATATGCCAGTCACTTAGAATCTTCACTTCTTTCTAAAATGAGATGAGCCACAGAAAATACATAAGTGCATATTTCCAACCACACTCGTCACTTTTATCTGACAATATAAAGGAACCAGAGTTTACCACCAAATAGAGGAGGCACATATTCATCTTTTGAGGACTAGTAAGTGCTGGTGCTTGGTGAAAGGGGCAGTGAGAAACAAAACTGTATTTGACAGTGCTTCACTTTACTAATTTTCACTTGTAATTTTTGTAGTTTTATTACCAAATGTGTAGATCAAAGAAGGCAACTAATTTTGACTCTTGGAGAAAAAAAAATTTAGACAATCAATGATATTATTCTATCCATGTGGAATTACTAACCTCCTTCCTCTATGTCAAGCTATGACAGGTGGCAGATTATAAACATAAGTAACATAAAATTCTGATGTTTGGAAATTTCCACTCTTACAGACATGTAAACAGATACTTGAAATATAACTTGGGATACAATGTTTTTGCTTCCAAAGTGCTAGTGAACCCTCTGGTAGTCTCAGAGAGCTTTAAAGAAGAGGGAAATTTGCATGCTGTCGTGGAGAATGAGGGAGTTCACCACTGTGAAGGTCGTGCAGAGGTCATCCAAAGTGAGGTGCCAGCCTCAGAAAACAGGAGTCAGGAGAACGTCGGGATATTGAAAAAAGGATAGACTCTTCATCATAGCTCGTGTGAGAGTATAGGCAGTGAAGGAAGCCAGGGCCTGGGTTAATGAAAATGAAAATGGCTGGATGATGAAGAGTTTTGAATTAGAAGAAATTCAACTTTATTATGTGGACAGTGGAGGTTTACTACCCAACTTCAAATAAAAAGGGGCCTGAACATAGAAAAATCCTGGACTAGAAGCAGAAAGCAGAGGGGAGGTGCCAGTACAAGAAACTTCAAATGGGACAGGTCAGAGAAAGTGGCTGATGAGGACCGGACTCCAAGCAGCCATATTTTCATCCTGCACCCTAAGTAAGCATGCAGAGAAATGCAAGCTTTATTAAGCACTCATCACTGGGGGTTCATAGTCCCTTTCCCATGAAAACAACCTCTAAATGAAGTTCTCTTTGTTAATCTATGTTGAAGACATTTCTAAACATTTACATGGCTACTTATCAAGTTGGAATCATATTCCATGGTCATTTTCTTTTCTTTCTTTCTGTTTTTTTGAGACAGAGTATCGCTCTGTTGCCAGGCGCCAGGCTGGAGTGCAATGGTGAGATCTCGGCTCACTGCAACCTCTGCCTCCTGGGTTCAAGCAATTCTCCTGCATCAGCCTCCTGGGTAGCTGGGACTACAGGCACGTGCCACCATGCCCAGCTAATTTTTTTTTTTTTTTGTATTTTTAGTAGAGACGGGGTTTCACCATGTAGGCCAGGATGGTCTCCATCTCTTGACCTCATGATCCACCCACCTTGGCCTCCCAAAGTGCTGGGATTACAGGCGTGAGCCACCGCGCCTGGCCTCTATGGTCATTTTCAGTTGTGGTCATAGTCTTATCAGAGCTGGAAAAATGAAAATACATGTTTAATATTGTGATTGGATTATAATATATGTTGATAAGGTGATTTCTTTTTTAAAAAAAGTTTCCCTAGATTTAATGGTAAAAGGATCATTAGAAAGGATCAATAAACAAAAAGAGATGTGAATTATGTCCACATGCATTGTTAAATTACTTTAGAATATTCAGTTAGCTTTGTATAAGAGAGCATGTTTACGCACTCCACCTGATGAGTTTAATGCCTGTTTGATACTTTCGTTCTCTTTGTTCACAGCAGACACGGCTGGGTGAGGTCTTGTGTGAGTCCCATACCTGTGCTGTCTTCATACACCACAGTCACTGTTTTCCAGTTGTAGTAGAGGACCAGATCCAGGATCGCCCTGCTGATAGCTGCATAATCTGGATAAAGGTTGATGTAAAACAAATCTTTGTTGTCCACCGAGGGGTGTTTCCAGCGGGTCTGTATGTGCGGAACTTCGAGAGCATTGCAAATGGACTGCACGGCACTGACGGAGGAGCTATGGGAAGGGCCAAAGAGAGCAGCCACACCAAGAGCCAGCTGGTCACATGCTGATGCCCAAGGACCAGGAGAGGATGGGGAGGGAGGGCAAGGAAAGGGGGAGAGAAAAAGAGAGTTCTGTGAATTTAATTGTTCTCTTTCATGATTCCTCTTTTCAATGCAACTATTGAAAAATCCTTTAAAATCCCTGTCGGTAGATTGAGGAAATATGCTTGGTCCAACTTCCAACTTTCTTGAGCTACTAATATAGTGACAGTTGTAAACTTAGAACTGATTAGCAATATACCACAAGGCCAATTCCCTGCTGGTTTCGCTTTATTACCTTTAATCAGATGGAGTCTAAATCCCTTGCTTGGTGTGGTGTTACCTGAAAGCACTCCTCGTTACCAACAAGCCCTTTGCCAAGTGAACACTAAATGAATTAAGTTCTGTCATGCAGCAGGGTGGCAATGAAAATATTAATGTGGTTACAAAATTCAGAAGAAAGAGCCTCTGGGTAACTACACAGTGCTTTAGGTCCTATCTTTCCAAAACTCACAAAGTTCCAGGTTAATGAAATACTGCTAAAGAATGTTCATAAGCAGTGCTGACGTCTGATTAATTTTAAAATAATGAAATAGCATAGCTTAAAAAGATCTTAGAAGACATTTGGTCCAACTCTCTCATTTCATAGACAATGGAGAGAGTTGTGGCCACTGGACAGGAGCTTTGGCTCAAGGTCAGCCTCTTTCTACCCCAGTGTCAGAAATTAAGTCAATATCTATTGAAAAATTTACTTATAACATAAATGTATTTTTCTCATTATGATATTATAAGCACTCACTGGGAGAATTTAGCATATTTAAAATGTAAGGATAAAAAGACCTTGTGATTAATCCTATCATTTTGGAATAATATCTATTAATATATGGGAAAATTAGAATCATTATATAAATAGAGTTTGATGCATTGCTTTCTTTAATGTTATAGCATGTCTTTTTTCAGTCATTACAAATTCTTTAAAGTATGATTTTAGTGTCTGTAGAATAGACCATTCCATCGGTATGTCATCATTTATTTAAGCATTCCTACAATATTAAATATTTGGCTCATGCTTGTAATCCCAGCACTTCGGGAGGCTGAGACAGGCCGATCACTTGAGGTCAAGAGTTTGAGACCTGCCTGGCCATCATGGTGAAACCCCATCTCTACTAAACATATAAAAATTAGCCAGGTGTGGTGGTGTGCACCTGTAGTCCCAATTATTTGGGGGGCTGAGACACAAGAATCGCTCGAACCCAGGAGGCCTAGGTTGCAGTGAAGAGAGATAGTGCCACCGCACTCCACCCGGGGTGATAGAGCGAGATTCTGTTTCAAAAAACAAACAACCCCCCCAAAAAACATTTAAGCTGCTCCTAATTTTTGGCTATTATAAGTAATATTGTAACACCTTAGTTATTATGTTTTTCTCTACATCTTATGCTACTTTCTAAGAGTAGGTTTCCAGAAGTTTAATTACCAGCTATAATTAAGGGGTACAGATAGTTTGAAGTCATTTGAAATATATTAACCAAATTCCCTTCTAGAAAGTTTGAGGCAGTTTGCCCTCTACCACCATATAAAATAGTACCTATTTATCTTATGCTGGTAGGAAATAAATAAAAGCTTAAACACATTTTCCAATTTATATTTAATTCTACAAATTTAGAACTGTCATCAGATAATTAAATATCAAATTAGCTAAATTAATAAATGAAATTTTATTAAATTTTATAATAATATTCTAAAAATAGAAAAATGATATGGCTCTGTAGTTATCTGACATAGTTCAGAAAGAATAATTGATACAACATTGACAGCTATATAGCAGTTATCTAAGGAACAGCAAATGTTTACAAGAAAAAATTTCTTCTACCGTGCTCTTTGGTAGTGAATTACTGCATGAACTCTAAAGAGGTACAGTTTTGTGCATTATGTGCTGGAAGTATAAATTGTCATTGTCTTCAGAAGCTTATGTTCTGGTTATGTTTTCATTAGTTAGCCAAATAAAATGAGAGTATGGGAATGTGTAAACTGTTGTTCTATCTAGCATAAGAAATGGATTGAAATTCCTGTTAATATTTAGATCTTAGATACTAATATTACTTGACAGAAAATCAATCCTTTTGAATTCTGTTTGCCAGCAAATTACCAGTTTTAAGAAGCTTTGGAGTGTTTAATTGACAAGTATGCCAGGTACTTCAGATCAAAAGAAAGCTTTCAATTTTTATGTGGCTTAGAGTTTCATTGCTAAATGTGGTTGGCTTCCTATGGTATTTGCTTAACAATGTATATGAGTGTCTGTGTCTGTTTGCATAGGTGTGTGTGTGTGTGTGTGTGTGTGTGTGTGTGTGTGTAAGAGAGAGAGGTGAGAGAAAGAAAAGAAAATGATATATCTGTCTCTACATTGTAGAGATTATTTATGTGAGGATGGCTTGCAAACTTTAAAATGCTGCATAAATATACAGTTTTGTTATTTGTCCATAGACAACTTAGACCTATATTATATCTCAAAGTCTACCCATCTTGAAAAAGAAAATATTTTCATACTAAAGTTATGCCATAGATATAAAAAGATGATTATGCTGTTAATTTTATATCTGTGCTCCTAAGAAAATAAGTTTTATATTTTGCTTGCAAAGAACACTAGAATTCTTGCAGAAGGCTATATCAGGTGGACATAACTTATGATTGAACTAGATTAATTCTATATGGAAACAACCAGCGTTTTAATTACCTGGAAATCAGCATAAATATGGTGTTCATTTTATTTCATTTATTTGTGTGTATTTAGTAGGCAAGGATTCCTCTTTGAAGCAAAGAACCCCTCCTATTCCGAGGTGATGAGTATCCTTTGTTTCCACATAAACACTTTTATTTAGTGACTAGATAGTGTCCCTGTTAGGAGCCAACCTTGAACTATGTGGAATAAGATCTTCAAAGACTTGTCCTAGAATTGTCTAGAAGATGTCTAAACAAGCCCCACAATTCCAAATGAATCTTTCTGTGAGACAAACCTTCCAGCCAGCATATGAATTAGATTATTTTTTAGGCTAGGCACTTGTCTTTAGTTCAGAAGAAAAAAGAGGATCAAATGCAGACATTTCTCTCACAGGCTTTATCTTCATATTTCTATGATTTTGTGGAAACGAGTGAAAAGAAGTTGGGAGGACACTAGGTTAACTCAGTAGTTTACAACCTGTTAAAATTCAGGGTGTGAGTTATGTGTGTCCTGGGCATTTCCACATGCTCAGTGGATGTGACCTTCTACAATGTTTTATTTGACTGCACTGCACAATTTCACGGTGATATCTCAGCTTCAGGAAGGAAAAACAGATCAAGCTTGACATTTTCCATTCACAGCTGAACTAGTTAATCATAGAGTGGAGGGCACTGAAGGGTAAGCTAATCAGAAAGGCCCAGGAAACAGTGCTTGGCAACATCCATTAGGTTAGTCCAGATTGCATTGATTGGTGACATCAAAGACCCAGATTTCCTGCGACCCATTTGCACAAAGATGTCCACTTTGAAAGAGGGCAGGTAGCAAAAAGAAGGTGACTTGGAGAGCAGACATATCACCCAAAGAAGCTTTTAAAAGTGGGAAAATAGTTACCTCTCCGTGAGGCTTCAAAACTATCAAAAAGGTTAATTCTCTGGATGTCATAGGTTAATGTGGTGTTAGGCATCAGGGTTCGGTTTCTGTTAATGCTGGTGACTGCAAACTTGAAAGCTAATTCTTCAACATTAACAGGCTCATTTTCCACTGTTTCAAAAATCCCTCCTGCAGAAGCAAAAGAGATGCATGAGAAGCATTAGTAACATGGTTCACATGTAATTTTTTTTTTTTTTTTTTTTTGAGACGGAGTCTAGCTCTGTCGCCCAGGCTGGAGTGCAATGGTGCGATCTCAGCTCACTGCAACCTCCACCCCCAGGTTAAAGCAATTCTCCTACCTCAGCCTCCTGAGTAGCTGAGATTATAGGTGTGCACTATCATGCTCAGCTAATTTTTGTATTATTAGTAGAGACAGGGTTTCACCATGGTGGCCAGGCTGGTCTTGAACTCCTGACCTCAGGTGATCCACCCGCCTCGGCCTCCCAAAGTGCTGGGATTACAAGTATGAGTCATCGCCCAGCCAGTAAAAAGAAGAATGTAAATATACAAAAAAGAAAGACCCCAAATGATAAATGGAGGAATAGTCAGAGCAGATCCCAAACCCAGGGCTAAAAGTTAAGTTTATCAGCATGCACCACATGCAGATAAATAGGACTAACTGCATATGTATGCTTAAAATTTTAAATCCAGTGTTGGACTGTATTCCAAATATTTAGTTGCATAAAAACTTATAATATGGCAGAGAGTGATTTTCTGTGGTGTGGATAAGAATTGCACTGTGCTTGACCTAAACATAATTTGAAGTGGATCCTAGTAGGACCATTCTTCCAGAACGAAGATCTTTCTATTCAGAAGCTGACATTCCAGATTCTAAGGGGATCATGCGGAGTTGATGGGATCAAAATGACGCATACATACTCTTAGAATTTTCAGAATAAAATATCCTTTTTTGTGCTTCATGGCTCAGAATTCTGAGATCATATTCTAGTACTTTCTGAAGTGCACGAGAAGATTCAAAGAACTGTTTTTCTTTTCTTTTCTTTCTTTCTTCTTTCTCTTTCTTTCTTTCTTTTCTTTTCTTTTCTTTTTTTTTTTTTGAAACTGTTTAGTCTAAGGCAAACCTGCTTCTGATAACTGGAGAAATATGTTCCTTCATGGAGCAAGTGCACATGAGCTAGGTAGGCTCTGATATCTTAAACATGAGGATCTCGCTATAAGTAACAATACAAAATATTAGTGCTTAAAGCCTCATCAGAGAATTTAGCTCTGATTTTGCTTGAAACATTGGTCTTTGATAGCAACAATGTAAGTGTTGTTAGCTGAGCATTTTTAAATGTTTTTTAAGAGATGTCCTAGGATTATTAATAGAAACAGGGCATACAGTAGAAACTTTCTTAACTGGTCTCCATTTAAGTTACTCCTGGATTGACCAATACTCCTCATTTCTTTTGAAAATACATGTTAACTGATGCTCATGGAATGCTGAATACTTGTAACTAGCAGGCTGCTATTTTTTTTAATCTACTCTCACAATTGAGGGACCCCTTTCCAAAAGTCAATTGTAGGTTTTTTGCTGACTTGTCTATGCTAGATTAATTTACAGTGCTCTAAGTTCTCGCTTTACTCAAAGGGGAAAAAAGAAGAATATAAAAAAATCTGTAATGAAAATCACAAATACGCATCATGAGCATCATTCGTGTGCATTCTTTGTTAGAAAGGGAACTCTAATGGACAGACTCTAATTCTAATAAATGACCCTGATCCTGCTTTGAAAAAAAGCAATAAACACACATCTATAATGTTCCTGCTGAACTGATTTTATTAAATAACTAACTACAGTGTTGGGTTATGAAAGTTAAGATGGTTTATAGTGAATTATTCTGGCTCCTTTTGGAAATATTTCTGGCTTTTATAGACTGATAATATGAGGCATTCATGTATAGATAATTTCTTTGTCTTCTGAGAAATCATAGTTGGAAACCATATGACAATGCAGCTACTATGCACCCACAGAAACTAAAAATTAAAAAAAAGGAAAATTAAAGGACAGAGTTATTTAATAATATTAACCTTTACCTAAGGAGCCATATAAGACCTTTATTCTGAAATGAACATAAGGAAAAATGTTTCCGTTCAAGTCAATTTGTGTTTTACTTTTGTCAGACAATCGTAGGGAGAGCCTTTGGAGTCAATTTTCAGTTCCTCTCAGAACTGTTGGTAGATGCTCAACAGCAAGATGACAAGATGACACAAAAGACACTTGATCACCAGAAGATGGACGTGAGGCGGTCTTACTGCCACCATCAAGGTGACCCACACAGAGGGCTGCTTGGTGATAGGGCTTCTTTGGGAATTATTAGCAATCGCTTGTTTACTTGTCTATCTCCCCAGCCCCATGGGGAGAGCCCTCACGTAGAGAGACTGTCTTACTCAGAATCAGCATCCTTGGGGAGACCAAGGCATCTTTAGGACATTCAGACTACAACTATTAAAGGGAAAAATCAATTACTGGTGTGGATATGAGCACCATTCATCTGTATACGGCGGGCTGGTTAGAGGCAAAAAATACCTGACTAGGAAACAGAAGTTCTGAATTTTGAAACCTGATCTACCTACTACCTCTTTGAGAAGGATTTTTAAGAATAAGAAAGAAAATTACTATGAAATAGCTCTTTTACATATGTTTAATTACACTCTATAACATTCAAGGTAGGAGGTATTTTTTTTCCATTTTTATAGATAAAAAAGTGAACATGAAGATTACACATTATATCCTGCTTATTCCAAGTCACAATCTTGTCTGCGACAGATTCTGATGTCTGAATCTCCACATAATGTAAATGTTTTCATTTCATCAAGTTATTTCTGATTTTTGTTTCATACATGTGGGCTAATAATGTTGTCTTGCTTCCCTTGGAGAATTGCTCTATAAAGCAAATGATACAATGTAGTTAAAATGTCCTGAAAACTCAAATATTCCCTAGAAATAAGTTTTTTTATTATTGCACATGGATAATGGAAATAAAAAAAGGAGTTGGCACCAGCTTGTGAACTTCCTACTCACCTCAACATTGTTCTTTTGTGATATAGTTGTCTATCACATAAAGCTGAATGAACCTGGGTTTAAGAGAATTACATGTGTTTTCATTATGTGCTTGGGTAGTGTGCAGGTGAATTCTGTTTTGCCACTTTCAGAGCAATTTCTTTTCATTTTTTTCACCAAACGGGCATTATGAATAGTGTCACCAGCTCAAGACCCCATCACACTGTCTTTCTCCAAGAGAGGGTTGCTGATAAATGCCAAAAATCTACTGTGGTCTGAGGTATATAGAAAGCTGGAGAAGCACCAAGAAAGTGAGATCTGACAGAAACAGGAGAAGTTATTAATAGGAACCAGACCATTACCTCATATGTGGGCAGACTGTTAGAGGATCAGCCACTTTCTCCCTCCTTCTCCTCCCTATAGCTTCAAATACAACAAAATGGGACGTAGAGTCTTTGATAAGAAGAATAAAGGGGCACATAAGCAGGGGCCCTTGCATAATTTCCTCCACCTGTCTTTCCTTCTCTCCTTCTTTCCTTTCCTCCTTCTCTCTCTCTCTCCTTCCTCCCTTCCTCCTTCCCTCCCTCCCTCCCTTCCTCTCTTACTTTTTTCTTTCTTCCTCTCATTCTTTCCTTTTCTTTCTTCCTCTTTCTTTCTTTTTCTTCCTTCCTTCCTTTCTTTCTTTCTCTTTCTTTCTCTTCTTTTTTTCTTTCTCTTTCTTTCTTTCTTTCTTTCTTTCTTTCTTTCTTTCTTTCTTTCTTTCTTTCTGTTTTTCTTCTTTCTCTCTCTCTTTCTGCCTCCCTCCATCCCTTCATCTTTTCTTTCCTTCCTCCCTTTTACTTTTTTTATATAGTAATTGTGAGTGTGAGCTGTCAATGAGACTTCTGAATGCTTTAGGGGTCTTCATGTTGTGGACTTCTGGCCTTAGTCATTTGGAGGCCCATTGGTTTGAGATGAGAAATTCCTACCTTGTTCATCCCTCTGTTCCTCTTCTTCTCTCTCTCTCATTTGAGCCAAGCTGACTTCTGCTTCTAAAAATACAGTGGCATGGAAGGGTCAGGAAAGTAAAAAAGAAAAAAACAAAAAACTAGCTTAGGCTCAAGGAAGAGAGGCAAAGCTGCCCCCTTCTACTTATATTTTTGAAATTTCTTAAGCCAGGGCAGTGGGTGAAGGGAGAAAGCAGAGATCTGAGATCTCAGGATGAAGAACAAGCTTTTTCATTCTGCTGTAATTCTTGAGAGAAGTAGAATGTGGCAGATGGAAAACTGGAGGGTGAGAAACCTCAAAATCGGCAGGCCTGGGTTTTCCATGTTCTCTGTCATTGCTCGTGTGTACCTGAAGCTTGAGAAGTATTGTTAAGCTATTTTTGTCCTTTCTATGTTGTGGATCAGTTTGGGTGAGTACGGTTCACGAGCCAGGCTTTATAGACTGGAAATGGTTGGGAAGTAATCCTCTGTCTGATCATCATGAGGAAGCTTGATCAAGGGTCAAAGGGCATGCTTAATATCTGCCGCACCAGCCTCTTCCCCACCTCACCCACCATTGTCCAAGCAAAGGGTCAGAAAGTGAAATAAGTTGGGCTTTTTTTCTGAGTCATAAGTCTGTCTTTCTAGGTGAATATTTGTGCCATTTAAAATGATAAGGGTAAAATCACACTGCTTGTAAACACCAGAGTAGATAAGAAATCTGAAAAGTTAATGCTTTTTTTCTTAATAAATGTTCATATTTAGGCTTCACTTAGGAGGGCCTTGACTTGACTGTTCCCACTGTACTTTGCTGGGAAGGAAGATGCTGGTGTAAATAAGGCTGGTGCTAAAACGGTCTGGCCTCCATCCTCTGTGTTATGTCACCTGAGACAAGGTGCCACGCGTGGTCACTAAACCAAGGGTCTGAGACAATAAGGCCTGGGCCTACATTCTGCAATAGCTGTGAAACTCAGATGCGACTTGTTTGTTTGTAAGTCACAGTTATGGACTGTATTGTGTCCTCCTTCAAGTTTATATGTTGTAGGCCTCATTTCTGTTTCCTCAGAATGTGACTGTATTTGGAAATAGTGTCTTTAAAGCAGTGATTAGGTTACAGTGAGGTGGCTAGGGTGGGCCTTAATCCAGTCTGACTGGTCCTTATAAGAAGAGAAAATTGGGACACACAGAGATACACCAGGGACTTGTGCTCTCAGAGGAAAGGCCATGTGAGGGCTAAGCAAGAAGGAGGCCATCTGCAAGCCATGGAGAGAGGCCTCCGGAGAAACCAAACCAGGTGACACCTTGATCTTGGACTTCCAGCCTCCAGAACTGAGAGAAATGAAGTGTCTCAGTTTAAGAGACACCCAGTCTCTTAAAATTGTTTAAGCCACTCAGTCTACGGTGTTTTTTTTTTTCCTAATAGCAAACCTAGCAGACTAGTACATTTATCAGCATCTTCTTCTGCTGCCCCAAGGGCTTTGAAATTGAAAATGGATAATTTTAAAGGAACTCACATATATTCAAGTAATATTCTCTTCTAACAAGATTCTGACTCTACAGCACAGTAATTTAAGATAAGCTGAGAGGAATTCATTTGAAATCTTGGTGTATTTAGCAGAATTCCAACAACACAGGAGCGTTTCTGTCTGTTTTGGGTAGACTCTTGAACCAGTGAGGTGCAGTGAGGACGTAGGCGGTTGTGTTTTGTGACTACATGGACACAGATGGAAGCCACAGCTGGCAACATCCTGTACATCCAGCAGGTGGCCTTCAAGGCAAGATGGTGGTGCAATGAAGGGTACTCATAAAGCCTTTAGGGTTGTGCCACATAATTCCATCTAGACTTACAGGAAAAATGTTCTCAATCACAAACCTACAAATGCTGGGTCAATAACACATTCACTGTAGGCAAAGGGTAACACTTAGAGAAGGCTAAGGTAAATTATGTGCTGTTTGTGAGGACACCCAAGGTAAACCCATAGCAATGGTTTCCAAACATTCCCCTAATTCCACACCCTCTGTAGAGAATCATAATGCCAAAGGGGTGGAATTCAGCAATTTTTATGTGAAAAGGACCATGCTTGGCTCTAGGTCTCACTGCTTTACTTTTTTTTGTTTTTCAGGTTCCAAGGATACTTCCTAACCTGCTTTTCAATCACTGTTTCCATGGAACAGGGAGATATCCGAATCAACTCAGTGTAACACGGTGGAAATTGAAGCCATTGTTGTGGGCAAGAACCTTAAAGAAATGGAATTCCACTGCCTCCTGATTCCATTGTCTCTAGATGAGGCCTGTGCTGAGAGATGAGTGAAAGTATTAAAATTACTCTGTTCCTCCCCAAAGGAATTTCAGACAATGTTTTATTGTGCCAGAGAATCCATCTCTTTTAATGATTTTTTTTTTGAGAAAGAAAGAAACAGCAAAGGAAAGAAAAAAAGAATGAAAGATAGAAATAAAGAGGAAGAGAAAGAGGGAGAGAGAATGGGATTCTTGTTTTATTGCCCAGGCTAGAATACAGTCTAAACATGGGTATTAAAAACCTCTTT